>CABFVX010002170.1:0-31530 GCA_902151425.1 Timema shepardi | reverse complement strand
CCCCCCCCCCCACAGTTTCCAAGCAATATTTAATAGGGGATGTCACCTACCCCGTTTGTTACAACTCTCCCGTCACATGGTAGGGTTAGTTTCTTGGCGCAACGGGAATGAGAAGGAATACATTCGGGCACAATAACGTGTGTCATCATTGCTGACAGATCGTACATTTTATGAATGAGGGGCTAGGAAGGTAGACTGCAGACCTATAAGACAGTAGTTTGATGCCTAAAGAAAGGAATTTTATTACTTGTATCAAATTCCTGTTCTGGTTCTTAAGAAATTTAATTTTAAGGTTCCTGTTCTGGTTCTGTTTCCTTAAAAATAACCTTTAATTTAGGGCATAGTTTCTGGTTCCGGTTTGACTCCCTACGTCAAACTAGTGGCCTTCTGATTTCAAAAATTCCTGATTGTGAACATGACATTTTTGATATATGAGGAGTACAGATTGTAGGCACGCCATGTTGCTATGCCATCCTGACCCTAATTTGAAAATAGAGGCCGCCCATGGGGGACTATCAGTCTTACGTTCTTTCAGATTCACCATTCTTAATTTAACTAAATTACATACACGAGTATTTATAGGTTAGGATAGATTACGTTAGGTTAGGTTATGTCGGGCTAGGTTAGGCTAGGCTAGGTTTTCTGGATAGATTAAGTTAAGTAAGGCTAGGTAATGACAGGCTAGTCTAGCCTAGGTTAGGTTATGTCCGGTTAGGTTAGGTTAGGTTATGTTGGGGTACGTTTGGTCAGGAGGAAAACACCAGTGGCTGCTGGGTGCTCCCAGTAACCTCTTCCACCCGTGTCGTCACCTTCACGTAGGAATTCCCACATGTTGTTATTTTGCTTGGTCACAATCTGGACATTGTATATTTAGTTGACCATAACATTTTGGGTGAGTTCGCCATTTGGACGAATCTTGCCCTGTTTACAATTAATGTATTTGAAATCGGTTTTTACTAACGAAAGGAATAAATCTTTTTTAGTAAAATATTTGGTTTAATTAATATTAATTATATTTATATGAACTCGTCAACCTTCGTCAGTAAAAAACAAACCTTTTTTTCTTATATCAACACAATTTTCCATTTGTACTCGCTATATTGAATTAATAATTTAACAGTTCATTACATTATAATATATAAGTTTAGTTCATGTTATAAAATAAGTGATTAAATGATTATTTGATTACTTTGATTATATACTTGTGATCGTAAGATTTTTTTATAGATTTGAATGTAAAAATTAATATAAATTCAATTAAAAATAATTTTTATGCAATGTTCTGCAGGTTCCTTTCAATTAGTGGAAACTGCTTTTGGAGCAAGTCTCTTTCTTTTTAAATCTCACAAGAACGAATATTATTTTGCAAGCCCTTCAATTAATACGATTGATTAAGAATACGGTTAAATAGCACACATTAACCTGCCACAATTACTAAAAATGTATTTATTCATTTGTATGTGCTCCAATTCTGTTCATTTGTGTTCTAATATGAATATTATGGTCATAAAATGAAGCTTTTAAATATTATTTAATTTGTCATGTCTTTTAAAACTCAAGTTTTCTCTTGTAATGGAATAGAGATATATTATGTTTGCCCACCAAATACAATGTTACACAAATAAATGGTACAACTAAACCGCGCAATCTTTATCATATTGTTTATTATTGATCCAAGAAAAATTTTCGAAAATAACTTTTCAATAAACCCCCCATAAGTAAATTCTCATTATAAAAAAACAATTCTTTTTGTTAATCACAATAAACACTCCAAATTAATTTTAAACAAAATTGTTCAAATATTTTTAATAGTTTTCAAATTTTCAAAAAAAAGTGTTTTTTGTAAACTACCCTAAAATCATTTGTAATTTGTAAAAACAATAAAATTATATTTTTATTTAACATGACTAACAATTCCTAGATATTCATTTTGAACTTAATCTTCAAAATCAATTTCTTAAAAAATTTCAAATTTTCTTTTATTTGACGTATTAAACCACCCTTAAATTAATTTATTCTAGAAAAATAAATTAGATACATTATCATTACTCAAGTAAAATAATCCCCCGAAACAAATTTTTAACAAAGTCACTGGAGCTATTTAAAGAAAAAGTCAACTCGCAAAAAAATGAGTAATCAGTAAACTATTATTAAATACATTGTTTTTATACAAACTAATATATATCACTATTTATAGTGTAAAAACCTAACAGATACTGATTTTAAACCAAATAATAAGAGACATTTTATAAAACATTCAAATTAAAAATACTACTATCAGTAAACTACCCTTAAACGTATTTCCCCACACAAAAAAGTAAACAATTTTATTAATTATGTCAAACACTTCCTAGATTTACATTTTAAACAAAATCAATAAAGCCATTTTCAAAATATTTCAAATTTTTGAAATTCACTCATCACTAAGAAACCCTTCAACGAACTAAACGAGTTTTTACCTTACAAAAAATATAGAGTGTAATGTGGCATGGTAAACACTTAAAAGATATCCGCTTGGAATTAAATCATAAGAGCCATTTTTAAATATTTCAACTTTTTGAAAAATCAGTCATATGTAAACTACCCTCAATTAAAGGTTGACCAAAAAACAAGTATACAATTCAATTGTTCGTGTCTAACACTGCAAAGATACCCATTTAAAACAAGATCATTATAGGCATTTTTAAAAGATTTCAAATTTTTGAAAATTCAGTCATAAATTCACTTCCCATAAACGAGTTTCTACCCCAAAAACCAGTGTATATTGTTATTTGTTATACCATTCAATCCACAAATATACACTTTAAACAAAATTGCTAGAGCCTTTTTCGAGAATTTTGGAACAAAAAAAAATTTATTAGTAAACTTTCCTTAATTTGAGAGCTAGGATCAAAATCAAAAAAAGTCTTGAGGTAAAACCCTATGTAATATAAATATAATGTTTGACCAAAATCCATCAAACCATTTTGGATTCATGGCCAAGGATAGATAGATAGACAGACAGACAGGTAGTTATGAGGACAGACCGAATTGTAAAATCTACTCATTTTTTTGTTCGAGTTCAAATAAAGGTAAATAAGCATCATGATCTCGAGATTAATTTTTTACGATTACAATACTTTCTTTTGATATGAAAAATAAAAATTTAGTTTTAGAGCACAGATGTTCATGTTTTATCACATATGAGCATACAATTACAAATAAATGGCTTAAATACAATTTTTCTTTTTTAATTCATTAGGTGAAGGGGCTTGGTTCAATTTAAATTAGCCAACCACTTTAAATGTTACATAAAATGCGTGGTTTTGTAGCACAAATATACAAGGTTCAAGCATATATGAGTACAAATATATTAATAAATGTTTTAGGCAATATAGCGGTCCAACTTGATTTACGTAACGAACCACTATTATTAGTATTATTATTATTAATAATAATAATAATATTCTATCTTGTATTTATACCATCTTGGGCTAGCCCACACTTTCCTTTTCTGTGGGCTAGCCGTATTTAAATCCATTAATAGTATAAGACTTTGAAATGTTAAATATAGAGGAAATTTACCCCTATTTGAGTGAAAGTAGAGTGAAAAAAAGTTGAGAAAAATTCCTCATTAGTACACCCGGACGTGATTCAAACAATGATTTCTTAATCACTTGTAAATCCAACAAGACGAACTTAACGTTTAGTCCATGTGCTCACTGGTGTGCCATTTAAATATTATAAGTGCCTCAATAAGTCGCGCCTGGTGCAATGTTCTACTAAGTAAAAGTACCTGTTTAATATAACCATAAAACGTATCAGTGATCACATTGTATAAGGTGCCACTCTATCAATAGACTGGATTATTGGAGACAGGTAAGTCATGGTTAGAATTCTGGCTGGGTTCATTAAGGGTGTTTTTTCTTAAATGGTTTTTCCACTTTTTCTCAACGCAAATAGGGGTGTATTTTCTCTAACTTTAACCTTACTCATCCGCTCACCAGCAAGTGTAATGAAACTCAGATAGCCTGTACGGGCAGTTGGTTACACGCGATGAAAAAAGGAAAGAAAAAAGACTTGAACCATTCCAGCAGTCAGTGAGTGCGAAATTAAAAACCTCGTGATGAATTGGCTGCGTGTGTTCCATTGCAAACTCTCTTCTCTNCGCATTTAATATAGTGATTATAGTGTAGTATGAATGAAAAATAAATAATTTAGAAATAATTTACACGCATTTGAATGGAGTAAGAGTTGGAAACCATATGAGAAAATTACTCACAGTGCACCCTGATCGTTTCAAAACGCAACCTCTCAATCACCAGATAACCAGACTAGATGTGATTATAATTTAGACTACATATGTCTTTCTTTTTATATATATATATATATATATATATATATATATATATATCTTGTCCACTCTAGACTATGCATGAAATTATTAATTGATAAAATCACCCTCCAACTTGTGTCAAATACAAATAAGTACAAAGTCTTCTTGATGCTTACCAATATTTATACGAATATTTAAGTTTCATCAGTCCTTAGCTAAGAACCAATAGATGTTGTTGTACCATTCGATAAAACATCCCTACAGAGGCGTACATGGATATACTTTCAAAGTTTCTAGAACTTTGCTCTTCATTTATTGTTGAGTTGGTTTTGGATTTATTTTCAGTACAAACTTGGATTTGACTTGGGTCAAAATCTCAAGAATTTTAGATTCACTATTTTATGTCTTTTCACAACATGGTCTAAAATAGATGTTTATTTGAAAGGTATCGACAAAAATCATGAGTAATAAGAGCGGATTTGATTTAAAATATAGGAAAATATCATAGCTAATATGTTGAGCGTTATTATTGTAGGAATATCAATAGTAAAAACCACGTACTCCGGTTAGTCGAAGCAGGAACTACTGGACGAGACAGAAGAGAATGTTACTCCTAAGCTATAATCCAGAGGCTTACAGGCTGTGTCTGCCTTCTGATACGTGCATTACTCACTCACACGTTCTAAAAATATCTTATTTATAATTTGTATGTATAAATATTTATATCATACAGTGATATAATAAAGAATTGTTTCCAAAGTAAGCAAAGTTATTATTATTAGCACTGCGTCTTACTACCCGTTCGGGTTATACGCACTTACGCTAATGTGTAATGGTAGAGTGATTGTGAGATGAAATGGAGGACCTACAGTTTAACGTGGAATCCGAACCACGGTGGAGGCCTGGCATTCCTCACATTCACAAGATTTCTTGTCAGAGGTGAAGGAATGATTTGGCAATCAGATAAATCTGTGCCGGGACCAAGGATTGAACCCCGGACCCCCAGCACAGAAGTCTGACACCTTACCCCTAGACCGCCAGGTCACAAACAATTGTAAGCAAAGCTAATTTAAACAGTAACTGTGCATTATTGTTCTAATAGCACAGTAGAGCACTTACGGACCAACAATTAATGAACATACATTCCCACGTGACGTGTTTAAATCAGAGCCTATACATACAAAATGTGATTTCTGGGAAACGAGTGGGTTAAAACCTACCATTAGTACAGTCCAGCAAGATCTGCCAACATCCCACGCCACACCACTCATACTTTAATAAATATTGCTTACTAAATTGAGGAGTAGTGCAACTAAAGTGACAAAAAATAGTTTATTGTTTCAAAAATAGACTCATAGACTTTTATTAGATCCAATAACCTTACAGATATTGATTTAATCATACTTACCCAAGTTGGGTTAAGTTATACTGCCTAAGATATTAAATGTTCATAAATAGCTTATATTATTATTATTATTATTATTAGCACCGCGTCTTACTACCCGTTCGGGTTATACGCACTTACGCTAATGTGCAATGGTAGGGTGAATGTGAGATGAAATGAAGGACCTACAGTTTAACGTGGAATCCGAACCACGGTGGAGACCTGGCTTTCCTCACATTCACATAAATAGCTTATAATAATTCCATATACATAGTTATTGGATTTTCCTTTGAAGTAATATAATACTCTCTCATAGTTTATGGTCGGTTCAAGAGATGCTGTTTTGTGTTATATTACGTTATAGGCCTTAAGCTGATTCAGTAACGTTTGGGGGACCAATAAAATGCTCTAAAACAAAATTAATCCAATTTTTAAAATTATCAATATTTAAAATTCTAGGTCTCCTTGTATAATTTAATACCTGGATCTGTGGTCACATAGATTAAACGTCCTATTCATCAAGTCTGGTTTGCCAGTGACAGTGCTCGAATTCAGATTGGGTGTGTTGTATGTAGTTTCAACTAATGAGTTTTCTACTTTCCCACTAAGAAAGTTTCGGTATACGTAATTAAATTCTAACATATTAATCCTTACCCAATTCATGTAATTAAATGCTGATAGTTTGGACGGGTAGTAAGAAACCGAACAAAATAAATTAACATGGAACAGAAAATGGTCATGTTTGTGTCAAGACTAAAACACATTAATTACTATTTTATATCATGTTTCATTCAGAAAGAGCTTAAAATTACTGTAGGAGTTGTGTATGGAACTTCTGTAAAATGAACGCATAACCATACGCACCAAAAAATAAAAAATAAAAAACCAACAATCCTGCTTGTGGGAAATAACTCTGACTCAGTAATAAAAGCCCTCAGACTCTCTATCATCCCTCACCCTCGAGCGTTTTCAGAAATAATTTCCTCGTTCTCATGTGAATGTGGGCTGTTGGAGCTTTTCAAAGGTTTAATTTAAGTTTTTTTTATTGTTTTTTTACAATAAAAAATTGTTTGAAAACTGGTGAAGCTTTTTTGTTATAAGCAATAGAACCTCAATATTTCAATACGATCTCATTGTAAAGTATAGATTGTATAGAGCTAATTTTAATTATTTAAAAACACCTCAAAGTGGTTTATAATTTCTAAAAGGTTATAAAAACGAGCGTATAGGTAAATTTATTGGAAAACTATATAGTGATATATTCAAGTATAATCTGTTAAACAAACATATACAAAGTGTAGCCACATTATTCCCTCCAGCACCTCTTCTGAGTTTGTTTGGATGAGGATGAGAATATCTGGGTTTTTATCTTAGCCGGATGTGTTGAAGGTGTTATTTAAAGTATGATTTTTAATTCTCCCTCCTCGCAATTGTGGGTAAATTTCGTCTTGATTCTTAACTTCTTATTCCTATTTCATCAACCTAGTTTTATTCGGGTAACCTTGACTTATAGCTTGACGTAATGGCAAAAACAAACAAAAATATTTGTGTACACCTTCCTTCATCTACTGGTGACTTCTGACCTGATGAGGTAATATACGTGAGCATAATTAAGGAGAAAGGAAAGTTTTAGGCTCCAAGACTCAATAAAATTGATAGCCAGTCATATTATGAATGGCCAATTTATTATAAATATCAAAATATGCAATAGGAAGAGAATACAGGGATTTGGTATATAAATATAGACTGACCATATCAAAGTGAAGGCTTTTCATTAATTCGCAATAAATAATATCATAAGTTGGCACCATTCTAGCAGAGACAACAATGGATTGGAGCAAGTATGTTAACAGCTGTGACAAAGGCACAGTTAAATGAATATCAAGTAGGCTTGGTGAAAGTCAAGCTACATTACTAATCGGTAAAACATTAGCAATAGAATGTCGTTTACAAAAGAAATAGAATCTGTGCTTTGCTATTTAAAACTAGGTATATGCCCCTAGTGTTAAATGGGATATGTGAATGTAAGTAATTCTTAGCGTAACAGCCCCACATTCAGTTTATATGCTAGTTCATATAAAGGTTTAGGCCTTAAGGACCCGAGAGAGAGAGAAACCAACACAAACAGCCATAATAAGACAAATCAGGACTATATTAGAAATTGAATTTTACATTCAAGTTTGTTCCCAAATGGGACCTTAAGTATACCCAATTTTGGTACTGCCAAAGCGATTACTACAAGCTGTGGAGATTCAACATCACCTTTATATACCACTAGAGAACATAACTAGGTGAAGCCTACATATAATAAACTCCACAATAAGATACCGTCATATGGTACCAAGACCATTGTGGTACTTAACCACACAAAAAAATGACAATAACAAAGTGAGACCACGCTCGCATGAAGATCAAAATTTAATCAAGACAATAAGTAGCAAATATCCAAAATCTGGAATTTCATAATTAAATATGTAGTTCCCTCAACTAAGTTACCCGACTATATTCTTCTAGTACTTCGCACACGCATGAAGTGATTCAGCATTAAACATTATTTGGTTAGTTATAATGGGTATAATATAGTTTAATCACCAAAATAATATTGTATTTAATATTATTTGTTTGTTACTCTAACTAAATTAAATACACTTTTAACATTTTTAACTAAATATCACTCATTGTCACTTCACTTGACTTGGCCTATCTGTTAGTTTCCACTTTGGTGTGGCTTATAAGATAGGATCACAGTTCAATTTGTCAAAATAAAATACCAATTTTTTAGTACAAACGAAGGGTACAATTTATTTATAAACCAAAACCAAATGGTTAATAGGTTGTATATTCTATGAAATTCCTTAATTTATGTAGCAAGATTTAAAGATTTAAAAACGGCTATGAGATCGATACCAGTCGGCTACCCTCACCTATTTATTTAACACCACAACAAACGTATTGGTTTTCAGTCTCACGACATAAGCCTCACGGTCTAAGACATGTTACTCAACATGATCGTCTCAAAGTTGCTATTGTGTCAAGATTTAAGAGACGTAACATGATAGCTCCAACGGGTGTCAAATAATATCTCAATATTCTAGACTGTCAATGAAGGACAGTTCGAAGTTCGAACCTTGGCTGGGTGCACATATGTGTGGTTTTACACTTTAGTTTTTTTCTTTTCCTATCCAATCTAATGTGGATCCACTTCCTATAACTATATATAACTATATTCCTTATATATATAACTATATTCCTTATATATATAAAACTATATTCCTTATATATATAAAACTATATTCCTTATATATATATATATATATNNTATATATATATATATATATATATATATATATATATATATATATATATATATATATATATATATACCCATTACATTCTAACTAGGTAGGCGCATGCAAACCAAATGTCTAGTTTTGCCGTTGACGAGAGGTCGGATTTCAAATTTCAATCGGTTGTATGAAGAGTGGTTTTCCCGCAATTATATCCTGTGGATAGCCTGGCTGGGTAGCAGGACGTTTATAAATGAAGGGTCCAGGTGATAGAAAAGTCAATTTTTGCCCATTTTTGTATTATAATACATTGTAGCTGAAGCTAGTGGTTCATCAGGCCGCTAAAGCTAAATCGGTCTGATGTTTTGTGTTTTGTTTGTTAGTAATTAGTATGTATCAAATTTATGGACATACCAAATTTCGGTTCAATGGGTGTAGTGGTTTTTCAGTTATAGAGATTCATTCAGGGTATGTTGGCGGCGGCTGGAGGATGGAGGTGTAGTGGGTTCAAAGTTAAGCATCTGTGGGTACCCCCACCCCAAAGGGCAACCTCATAGCCCCAGAGGTTCAGGAGATATGTCTTGAAGTAGAAGGGGGTGAAGAGGAAAGGCGGTGTTTTAGGCTAAGTGGTATGAGTAATTTTAATTAGCTTATATGTTAATCTAACTTTTGAGCTAAGCCCATATGAAATCTCAGTTTAATTTATGTAGTGGTTTTTGAGTGAAATTGTAAAGTAGATTTGTAGCAGATGACACAATAAATGAGAGAGTGATTACTTCAAAGTATATAAGAAGATCACATTTCATTGCTACATTGTTATATTCAAACGGACTATTATTGAGATACTAGAAGCTAAACATTCTTTTAAAAAAACAATTTATGTACAGGATCGTATCGAAAGGTCAGTTTTAATCTGTGGTCTTTACGATGTGTACAAGTTTAATTTTATATAGTTGTTAGTGTGAATCGTGTGACACGATTAATTAAAACAACCAATTTATATTTTAATTTTATTTTTGATTCCTAGCTTACAAAACAGTTTCTGTATATTAATACAAAACTGAAATTCCTGGTTCTACCCTTAGACCAATAATATGAATGTCTTATCCCTATTACTCGATTACTACAACTCTTTGTTTACTAGTTGAATGCCTATTAAGGTATTAGGAATATAAAGTCATGTGTATGATATGAGCGTGTGTTTAAAACGTAAATGCTAAATTTCCGAAGTGAAATAACACTTATTTCTGTGTCATGTATACTGAACATCGGTGACCTTGTAAATCTTTTGTCAGAGCGGCAACATGGCACGAACCTCCCCTTTACGGATACATTTCTGAGAATATATGAGACATTAACTCCTCCCTCCATCCTTGGGTGATCCAGGTGTGTGTGAAGAAGATACCTTGGATCGATACCTGTCGGCTACCCTCACCTCTTCATTTAACACCACAACGAATGGATTGGGTCACAGTCTCCAGACATAGGCCTCGGAGTCTCAGACGCGGACTCGATATACACATAATACATATACACAATATATATATATATATATATAAGGTCATCTTAGACTGGGATGTGCTTAGGATGGTTTTACACAATATGTTATTTATCATTGTGGTCGTTTCATCTTCCTTTCTCACCAACGTGTGTGCAATTCTTCTAAATAAGCCCCATCACCCTCATCCTTAGTTTAAGCCGTTAATAAATATTGTGTTAAAAGTAGTAATTAAATAACTGAACCATAACAATAAACCGTACAAGCAGGCAGGTTTTCTCTATACCGTATTTTATTTCTATCTTTTTTTCCCCACACAAAGCCTCACTAAACAATTTAATCTACGAATAGAGTGAAAAAATCTACGTGTTTCTTTACAATCATATTTAGGACCACGTTTGGTTTATACACTTATCTACTAATTACATTAATGATTTTAGTGATTAGAAAAGTTATATTTATATAAAGTGTACCCCCATTTGAGTAGAGGGAGAGTGGAAAACTATATTTGAAATCTACTTGAGATTAGAACCTTGAGCTCCACGTCCTTGGCAGTCTAGTCTACTTCAAGAGTATGGAGTTTGACCATGTGACCACCGAAGCGGCTCTTTACAAATAGAATGCAAATAGTAATTTAAGGTATCCGTATAGGTGGGAATACAAATGTCAAGCTCTTCTAGATTGGTTTCCCAATAATAGGGAGGCCGGGGTTAGAATTACAGCCAGATGAACTTTGAGAATACTTTTTCCTTACCCTCCCTCGGCGTGAATGTGGGTACATTACATCTAGATCTTACACCCCCTAGCCCAATTTAAATAGTGTAGTCAAATATGGATGTACTGGATGGAAGTAAAATGGGGAGGAAATAAATATATCCGCTTGTGTATGTATAGTAAATTATAAATACCTTTTTGGTCAAATTAATAGTTTTTAACTCGTTCACAAATTCATATTTTTAAGAAAATTTAGATAGTTAAAAATGATCACTAAAACAATTGTGTATTTAGTGTTTTAGCAGAAATTAACAACATATTTAAAAGTGACAGTATTGGATACATTTCAATTTAATCAAACAATCATTTGGCTTTCAAACGTTTTATTCCTAAAAATAAATAATGTAAAACATGAGCTTGCTTTTTGAATACGTTGTAAAATAAATATAGGTAATTTGCAACAACAACAAAAAATACCCATGTATAATAATTGTGTGAGAACACAATTTCATAACGAAAAATAAAGTTCGGAATAACAGCAATAAACGTAAATATTCAATTAACCTTTAAGCTCTATTAGAATTCATATTTTTAATAAACCAGTTTAGAAGTATGCAAGTAGAAAGGAAATGAACAAAGGTAAATTAACCAAGTTTTATTATTATTACTGGTTAGGTTGGTAGTGCCGGTGAGACCTGGGGTGTGAGTTCTTGGGTCTTTGGGGAGGAATGGATGGCATAACCATGATTACTTTCAACCCTTCGACCGGTAGAATGAGAAAGCAGGCAACCTACCAAACACGGTAAGTCAGATAACTCAAGTCTAAACTACTTCAACGGTGATCAAACTTTTTGTTTACGTACTCCCAGATATAAATATTTATCTTCTATTTCGTACCTCCAAGGTTGTTAGAGCATAATGAAAGTCATACCTATTCTGTAATTTACTTCTAAAATAAATTATATATAATATCATGTATTAAATAATAAGTTTCAAAATTTAAATATTATATACATTTTTGTATATATATATTTATATATTTGTGTGTATACATATATGTGTATATAATATACATAAACATTTATATATACCCTATATATATATATATAGGGTATATACCCTATATTTTATATTTTACGTGCCGCCTAAGGTGTCTTCGTGTACCCCATGTTGAAAACCACTCTAATGAATTTCAAACCAAAATTAAAACGTGTTTTCACGAAGTGAATAAAGTCAAGGAGGGTTTCGTAAGAATTAAATAGAGGTCTGACGATATATGAGCGTTTTTAGAGGGAAAAGGTATGTGACAGAGGTAAAAGTCATCTTTCAATAATTTATTTGAGGACTTTTATTTTGGACTGTCTTATACTGCCTGCCCAGAATTTACATGCATTTGACTATAATAAAGGGTTTGGGATGAGAAAGGATTAATCGAGAAGAAATGTACCAGCACATGTTTGGAGGGAAAGTGAAAAACAGCTTAGAAATAAATCACCCTTAACCTACCTTGTATGGATTCAAACCCCAACCTCTCCTTCACTGGCAAATCAGACTAGATGAGCTTAACGTTAATTCCACGTGAACGTCGGTGTGGGTTGTGCCTAAATAAATTTATTATTTGTGCCTGTACTCATTCCACTATTAAGATAAAATAATTCCTGGTCGTAGATTCAGATGTTTTCAGTTAGGTAATGCTCTCTCAAAGTTAAATTGGTTTGTGATTTGTGTTGATTTAACTGTTACACCTGCGGGTGTTAGTGTAGATGACGCGAGAAAAAAATAAGTGTTTTTGCAGTTCTTAAATAAAAAATTGGTTTGGCAAAAGAAAATCAAATAATTCTTCTTTTGAGTTTAAATTTAATCAAATGGTGACCTCAAACATTCTTGAATATTTGTCAATGGTGTTCTGAAATTTAATCACCACTTTCCTCTACATTTAAAACGTTTTCCATCAAATATTGCTATGCTAATAAAAGATAGTCAACAACTGTTGATGCCACCACGTAAAAAATATTAAACTCTTTGTTTATGCAAAAACACTGGCCTTAAATCATGTTCCCTACACTTCCACCTTAAATATCTAAGTAAAAAAAGGTTGGATGACCTTGGGATGGACGTTTATTTTCTCTTTGGTTGAATCAGTGTGAGTAATTTATTTTAGCTGAGTTGATTTGGCCCACGCAAAGCTCTAACTTCGTCATACCAGAGTAAGATAATATTTAGGTTGTAGAATCAACTCTAGTCGAGCTGGGAGACTGGGAATAGGGAAGTGAGAGATCCACCCCCCACCCCTTCTTTGACCCTTTCCCTGTGATCAAAATTGGAGGATAGCTCATCAATGTCCTGCGAGCCCACTTCAGTGACCGTGTATCGGGAGACACTGTCGTCGCTAGAAGACAGGTGGGGAATTATCATTAATAGTAGCCAACCCCTCAGCCCCACATTGACCCTTAAGACTCTTCATAGCCATCAGTACGTTTTCTATCGCTAAACAAATTATGAGTTTGGAGAGGGGCGGTAAAGGGGTGAGGAGGGAGTATGATGATACGGGGATGAATTGTATGGGTATGAGCATCGACTTATTTTTATTTAGATCTCAAACAATATATATATATATATATATATGGAAACTTCCTTATAGTAAATGTAAGGTTTTTAAGATGGTAGTGCAGGGGACCCAAAAAAAGTGTGTTTGCAGTTTTTACAGAAACACATTTTTGGGGGGTTAAAATGAATAAAACATTGTTCTAGTAGAAACATAAAGTTTAATTTTATTCACAAGGTTATATAAATAGTTGTTGAATGTATTTTATGAGCATAGATGACAAACTTTTTAATTTAAGAAAAAAATGTGTCCTTACATTCCAGGACACCCTTGATGAATATTCAAGACCTGTTGATATCAGCATGCGAAGAAAATTAAATTTTCTGCTAAATAATCATTTGTTTTATTATGAGCAAAAATATGGTGCTAAGTGGTGCTAAGTAAATAATTAAATAGTACATAGGCGTATAACCCAAAAGGGTAGAAAGTAGTAGTGCTTGAAAAAAAACTGTATCCTTTGCTTTAACATTCAAAATGGTAAACATGTCATTAATCTACTGTTATAAATTTCCTTCAAAGAACAAAAATAACAAAACGTATACCTGTTGAAGTTACTTCCTCCATCATCTCCTACAGTTCTTATCTATAAGCGTTCAAGTGCCATTCCCTGTCAAAACGAGGAGTAAAACGAAAAATGATCTATTATTCCGTATGATGTGGGATGAATTATTGAAACTCTATGTCCTTTTGTGTGTGTCTGTGTGAAAAAACGGATACGCTCGTAAAATGTTGATACGTTTGACCCAGATAGTCGGGAGTCATTGTGGTGGCACGAACTTAACATCGTAAATAAAATGGACGTCAGCTCCTCGTTCATAAACCGAGATCTCTTGGTTGAAATGTTTAAAGCAAGGTTCTAAATCAAACTAACCTCCTCTTTTGCTATTTGTGTATTCCATACGAGAGTGTTTTACTGTTTGTTGAAAATATACCATTTTGTCTTGAAATAGGCCTTCTAGCAATGAGTTGTTTAAAACATAATATATTCTTAACAAACTTTAAGTGAGTACGTAATTTACCTCCCTTTCTATCTGAGATTTCGATTACCATTAAGGGTCTTAATTATGTTGTGATAATAGGCGAGGACTTCATGTGAAAAGTTTATATCAACAGTGGGTAATGTAGCAAGCAACACTGTAAGGGATAGCTAGCAACAGTGGGTAATGTAGCAAGCAACACTGTAAGGGATAGCTAGCAACAGTGGGTAATGTAGCAATCAACACTGTAAGGAATAGCTAGCAACAGTGGGTAATATAGCAAGCAACACTGTAAGGGATAGCTAGCAACAGTGGGTAATGTAGCAAGCAACACTGTAAGGGATAGCTAGCAACACTGGGTAATGTAGCAAGCAACACTGTAAGGGATAGCTAGCAACAGTTGGGTAATGTAGCAAGCAACACTGTAAGGGATAGCTGGCAACAGTGGGTAATGTAGCAAGCAACACTGTAAGGGATGGCTAGCAACATTGGGTATTGTAGCAAGCAACACTGTAAGGGATAGCTAGCAACAGTGGGTAATGTAGCAAGCAACACTGTAAGTGATAGCTGGCAACAGTGGGTAATGTAGCAAGCAACACTGTAAGGGATGGCTAGCAACCGTGGGTAATGTAGCAAGCAACACTGTAAGGGATAGCAAGCAACAGTGGGTAATGTAGCAAGCAACACTGTAAGGGATAGCTGGCAACAGTGGGTAATGTAGCAAGCAACACTGTAAGGGATGGCTAGCAACAGTGGGTAATGTAGCAAGCAACACTGTAAGAGATAGCTAGCAACAGTGGGTAATGTAGCAAACAACACTGTAAGGGATAGCTAGCAACAGTGGGTAATGTAGCAAGCAACACTGTAAGGGATAGCTAGCAACAGTGGGTAATGTAGCAAGCAACACTGTAAGGGATAGCTAGCAACAGTGGGTAATGTAGCAAGCAACACTGTAAGGGATAGCTAGCAACAGTGGGTAATAGAGCAAACAACACTGTAATGGATAACTAGCAAAATTGGATTATGTAGGAAGCAAGGTATTGATAGATAAACCGTGTGTACTATAGCAAGTAACAGCAAAGAAGGTAGCAATAAAAATATATAATATATTAAGAAATATTATATAAGATAGCAATAAACAATGTATAACATATCAAACAACAGTAAAGCATGTAGCGATAAATAGTGTATAATATAATATAACGCAACAGTAAATAAGGTCGAGATATAAAGTGGATAATAATGAAGATACAGTATATAAGGTATCGATAAATAGTGGATAATATTTAAAAACAGTAAAGATTGTAGCGATAAATAATGGATAAAATAGCAAACAACAGTAAAGCATGTAGCGATAAATAGTGTATAATATAATACAATGCAACAGTAAATAAGGTCGAGATATAAAGTGGATAGTAATGAAGGTACAGTATAGAAGGTATCGATAAATAGTGAATAATATTTAAAGAAATAGTAAAGATAGTAGCGATACATAATGGATAAAATAGGAAGCAACAGTAAAGAAGGTAGAGATAAATAGTTGATAATATATTAATACATTTTAAAAAGGTAACGATTAACAGTTTATAATACATAAAAGAACAGTAAGCAAGGTAGCAATAATCATTGGGCAAACTAATGGGTGACCGTGGGTAGTTATTTTCAGTTGATCAGGTAGCGAGCAACTTGTTGCTAGGGAAGTATGAAATGTCAGAGCGTTATCAATAAAGTATGTCGCTCAATACGCTTCGCCTCTTTTACCAGGAATTCTGCGTTGTGTAGAAGTAGCACAAATCACTCCTTAGCTTCCAGAGTTTAATCACGGACAGTGTTTCTGACTCAGATACTAGGCCAGGGTTCTATCACAGCTAAAAAAAAAAATCAGAGGTATCCCACAATTACCAACATGCTATAACGTTTAATCTTACATACTTCTAATGAGATTGACTCCATATGCAGAGGTAGTAATTGGGGAGCATCAGTGTGGATTTCGAAGTAATAGATCAACATTAGATCATATTTTTACTATTATTTAAATATTAGAAAATAAATGGGAGTATAACATGATAGTAAATTTATTTTACAAAGGCTTATATATGATCCAATTAAAAGAAAAAAATATGAAACTTTAGTTAAGTTTGGAATAACTAAAAAACTTGTCAAGCTAAGTGCGGAATGTTTGATTGATAAGCTTGGCAAGGTGCGGATTGGATGTCATTTACTAGATATTTTCTAAATACATAATGGGTGGAAACATGGAGATGAACTTTCCCCATTACTTTTAAATCTTGTATTAAAAGTCCTCGAAAACAAGGTGCTTAGGAATTTGTCTGCTCCAAAAAGAGATGAGGTTACTGAAGAGTGGAGGAGAGTACACAATGATGAGTTACTTACCCTATACTCATCGCAAGACATTGTTAAGATCATCAAATCTCATAGATCATGGTGCGTAGAGCATGCAGCTTAGATGGAAGAGTCTAAAACCGTAACAAGCAGATGGGAGGATAACATTAGAATGGGCCTGAAATATATAGGTTGTAATGAGGTGGACTGAAAAGATCTAGCTCAAGAAAGTAATAAGTGGCGTACTTTTGTTGATGTGGCAATGTACTTTTGAGTTACTAATACCATAGATTAAGTAAATAAATTATAGTGATGCTATTGATGCCCAGTAAACTACGCACTAACTATTCTGTGTTCCCTTAAATTTGGTAATTATTTATTAATCAATAACGTCACTAGAATAAATCCTCCTGCTGTTCTAAGCTAGTTTTGAATTAGTAGGTTTAGGTCACCAACAATCATTACTAATACTTCTTATCCTCGTTATTATAGTTTGTTTTGTATACCACATCTTATTATCCATCCGGGCAATCCGCATATTTGCATAAAAAAAGTAGGAGTGCGAAATATTTAGTTAAAATAAAACATACCCGAATAGATGTAAATATGGAATTTATATAAATCTAGATGTTAAAATAACAATGAGTTAAACATTTATTTTTCCTTTGGTAGATTAGTAACGAAATTCACTTTCAGGTTAAAATAGTAATGTCTCTATGTAGTGTAGAAAAACTGAACAAGCTCATTTAGTAGAGAAGTGAAATTATTTATGGCAAAATTAATGTTTTGGATTCATATGAATAAATTTAAACTTGACGATTTAAGGTGGGGAAAAGGGGATGCGAGAAAATGCCTGTGTTTTTTGCAGTTTTTATGGCAACACTTTTTTGTCCAAATTAAATTATTATTGCTCCAGTACAAACATAGAGGTTAACTTTCTTCACATGTTAATATCAAAAGTTCATAAATATCGGTTATGAGCATGGTGAAATTATCTAACAAACTTTTTAAATGAATATAAAAAGTTGTCATTAAATCCCAGAACACCTTTTGTCAGATATTCAATAAATGTTGAGGTCACCATTTGAAGAAAATTAAACTATATATTTGTACTGGGGCAATATTTTATTTATTTTGGAAAAATAAATGTTTTACCATAAAAACTGCAAAAACACTAGCTTTTCCTCGTGTCCCCTTCCATCCCATATTAATAAGGGGCAGATTTCTCATATAATTCACAGTGACTCAAACGTGAAGTCTTCATTGGAAACAGCTCATTAAGGGCAAGAATTCAAACAAATCTAATGGTATGACCTTGCATTGGTTGAACGGTGAAACATGGAATTGGACTATTTATATACTTAGTATCAGCGGCGATGATGTATCATACAATTTTTCATGTGTGTTTAGTCAGTTTAAAATACTTTTTATCGCATTTTATTTTATTATATCCGTATGATATAATTTACATCAAAAGGTGAAAGTATAGATGCTATTGTGATGGGGTTCTTATTTCATAAAAAATGGGTTGAGGTATCTTTAAAAAAATATATATATATTAGTTTATATAAAAATATCAAAACCCCTTTACCCAATATTATCCTCTTAACCTTGTGAGATGCACAAATAAGAAAATTAATTGGGTGATTTTTTACCTAGTGCAAATACTAGTTATTATTATGTTTATTACTATGTAAAAATTGAAACATACAAGTAGTTATGACTACTTAATTAAGACTAACCTACAAAACATCCAAGAAAATCAATTGGGTGATTTTTGTTTACCGAGTACAAAGACTAGTTGCTATTATGTTTAATACTCTCACAACATTTAAACATAGAAGTATTAAGGGCTACTTAATTAAGTATAAACTCCATATAAACAAACTAATTAATTTTGTGTCTCTAAACATCTGAAAACCAGCATTTAATGTTGGAGCCATGTGCAGAAGATAAAAATGAGTGCCTCTTCCTTAAGGTCCTTGGCCCTGTCGAGTACAAGCCTAAAACCTATTTTGTGGGATGGTGGTTGGGAGGGTGAAAGGTGTGGTGTGGCTTCACAACAAACCAAAGTATCCTTCCGCGCCAACAATAAGAGATGGATCAAGGAAACCGTAGATGGCGCTAGCCACTGGACAGGTCTTGCGAAAAAATAATACGTTTGGAAATGTCCGTTTTCTCGAAAACGAGTGAAATTTTTATGTTGATATTTTCAACACCCCTTTTAAGATAATGTATCAATGTTTACTAATTGTTACATTTTATTATTTTATGTTATGTTTTCTATTGAAAAATGTTCGTTTTGTCAATATTTTATCACTGTTAAAATTATAGAGAAGGTGGGTGTATAGAAAGTATAACTTAATCAACATTCTTGAACAAACTATTTCTAAAAAGAAAATTGCAAAATAACAAAAATTCTTGAAGTCAGCCGTTTTTCCCCTTAGATCTGCATTTCCACAATAAATATAAAGGGCCAATCGCCTTAATTTATTTTAAAACAATTGTTCATAAATAACAAGTATTGTTAGGCTAAAATTATTTTCTATTTAATTGTATTATTGTTTATGTTTCAGATTGTATGATGTTTCAAGTAGAACTGAAACTCCCTCGGTATGTTCTTGTGGGAGATTCAGCAGTCCTAGATTGTGATTACAGCATCAGTAAAGATGATCTGCGCAAAGTGGAGTGGATAAAATCCGGATCAGGAAAGATATTTCAGTATATCAAGGGGAGATCACCACCTTACAAGAACTACTCTATTAAAGGAGCGAGGCTTGACGTAAGTACTTCATTAATTTATTAGTTGTAAAGTGTTTTATCTTCAATTTGTATATTTTAATCCATCGTACCTTTTTTTCAATGGTGGCGGAAATTTATTCTTGTAAGGTGAGGAGGAATGGTTAGCAAACACAAGCATTCTTTTAGGGGATGGATTACCAAACTTAAGGGGGATTCGGGTACTCTTTCTCGTCAAGTATTTGAAATCATTGCCTTTAAATTCTGGAAACGTTTCAAAATTAGATGTCTCTATAAACTATTTGGAGTTGTCTTTTATTGCATTAAAAAAATAAAAATCCTTAAACCATATTTAGAGTGGATATTTCCTGGAAAATTAGCTACCTCTAAAACTATTTGTAGTTTTTTTAAAAACATGGTGAAACATGGTGTAGTTTGTTTATAACCGTAATAAAAGTTCCGTGCGTCCTTCTTTCATACAAGACAAAATAATTATTTATTACATTTGTGTGTTTGTGCGTGCTCACACGCGCACCTGTGCCTTCTCGGGTACTCCACAACACATGCTTTTTTAATGATACTGAAAGGAAAAGGTTAAAAACACCTAGGGAAATGACCTTTAATATAAATCTTGCGATGAAAATCGTTGAAGAGTGAAATCAATATTTCTAGGCATATGTGCTTCACTCTCTCTCATCTTCACAAGCTTCGTTTTCAGTATTATTTAATACTACTTTATATATATTATTGTTTCCAGCCTGGAGCCTGGGACGTTTTTTTTATTCAAGCCATATATTTTCCACTCCTGGCTTACTAGCCCTATCGTAGCTTCATATGCCTTATAATCTATCTTAAGACTAGGACAGGCACAACATCCAGTCACCGGCCGATAATTCATCACTGTGAAAGTGTAAACCCACATTTCACCAATGATACATTTTACATCCATGCCGGGAATCAAACCCGGAATCCCTACCTCAATAGACAGACATGCTACCGACTGAGCTAAGGTGTAGGCTTCTCTACTACTATAGTTTCCAATGTAAATGAGGGGAATGGAATCTTCAGGTCATCATCATATGCTGCTTTTCTGATGGCCGATGAAGTGTGAGGATATAAATTAAATATTCTTCTTATTCTTTATTTTATCTACTTCTACATTAACTACGCAAAAGGAACAGTCAGCAGAGTGTTTTTTTATTCACCCATCAACACATAATAATTCCGAATGGCATAACTTTATTTTTATTATTTTCCACAAGCTCAATGTTTCAAACTTAGCACGGTGCCCATTTTCTTTTAAGTTGGTCATAGAGTTACACTCCAAAATAAGAATTTATGGTAAACATTTTCTTCAAATTCTATACTATCGTGCCTTTGGTAAAGATAAACCACCACAAACATAACAAAATAAGTTTGGGTTATTTGAAAATTTGCGAAAAGATATTTAACTCGAAATTAGCAATATCAATTCTAAAATAAGCTGAACATGTACTGTTAAAACTGTTGAAAGTAACTCTTAAAGTCAGGTAACTATTGTCTGCTGGCATAATGTGATGATATAGATTTAAAAAAACAACAAAAAAATAACGGCATGTACATTACAGTACGCCTAGCTTATTACATTATAAAATACATATCCTGAAATCGGCCTTAGTGATTTGTGAAAAGTCGTACGTCATAAGAAGGAGGGGATAACATTTTGAAATCAGGATACATAAATGGTACGGCAAAGTTGTACAAACTTTCTCATATGGTAGATTAAAGTTTGTAACAAAATTTTCAAAAACTGGTTTTTAGTAAAGTTACTAAATGGCATTAGGAACTGGAAAGTTCATTACTGCATGTACAAAAGTACGCCACCTATCTCTATCTTGAGCTAGTTATATTCATTCCACCTTATCTCCATCCTATATATCCAACCTATCTCTTTCAGGTCCATTATAACGTTACCCTCCTATTTGCGTCTAGGTTTTCCCAATGTACCCTTTCAGTCAGTACCTTGATCAAGGTTCTAGTATCATCCATTCACGCTGCCCACCATAATTTACGAGACTTTATTATTCTAGCAATGTCTTGTGATGAGTACAGGGTATGTATGTAGGTATGTATGTATGTATGTATGTACTATTAATATTATTATTATTATTAGCACCGCGTCTTACTACCCGTTCGGGTTATACGCACTTACGCTAATGTGTGATGGTAGGGTGATTGTGAGATGAAATGGAGGACCTACAGCTTAACGTGGGATCCGAACCATGGTGTAAGCCTGGCATTACACACATTCACAAGTTGTGATTAATACACGTCCTGTCAGAGGTGAAGGAAGGGGTTGTTTATCAGATAAATCTGTGCTGGGACCAAGGATTGAACCCCGGACCCACAGCACAGAAGTCTGACACCTTACTCCTAGACCACCAGGTTAACTACAGGGTAACTTATCATCATGTAACCTCATCCACTCCCCAGTAACCTTATTTTTGGACCAAATATCTTCCTAAGCCCCTGGTTTTCGAACACCCTAAATTTGTTTTTGACATGTTAGGTAAGCGACCACGTTTCACACCCGTATAGAATAACCGGTAAAATTATTGTTTTGTATATTCTGAGTTTTAGATTGCTTGACAGCAGGAGAGGTATCTACAGCTTACTGACCAAGTAATTGCAAGCATTTCCCGACTGTATTTTATTCATATTTTCTAATCTAATATTGTTATTGTTGGTTAAAATTGTTTCTAAACTTTTAAATTCACTAACCCTGTCAAATGCTAAGTTTCTCAAAGTGATCTCTAAGTTATCGTTCACATTCTGTGTTCTCTGTGTTAACATATAATTGGTTTTCTCAGCGTTTACTTCTAAACCTATTTCCTAACCATACCCCGATAAAATTGTTTGCATTTCTTACAACATCTTCATAGCTATAATAGTTTAAACAAAATTGCTAACTACATTTTTTAAATCTCAGATTTTTTAAAATCGTCTAAATATGTAAACTATCTTCAAATTATTTATATTTGTAAAAATTTATAAACAAATTTTTATTCAACATGAAGACCAATTCCAAGGTACTCATTTTGAACTGAACCTTAAGGGTTATTTTGGAAATCTATGAAATCTTCTAAAATTTGTCTTAAGTAAACTAACGCTAAATTAAGGTATTTTTGAAAAATACCGGTAAGCATTTAATATTAATTAAAATATAAATAGTACCCAGATACCAATTATTTTGAACAATACCATTAAAGCTTTTAAAACAAAGCATATTAAAAAAATCAGTTATCAATTAACTATTATTAAAGCTATTTTTAAAGAAAAATAATCACATACAATTATTTATAATGTTAAAAACTTACCATCTATACATTTTAAACCAAATTGTTATAGCCATTTTTAAAATCTTTAGAATGGAAAAAAAATTGTCACTTTATTATTATTATTAGCACCGCGTCTTACTACCCGTTCGGATTATACGCACTTACGCTAATGTGCAATGGTAGGGTGATTGTGAGATGAAATGAAGGACCTACAGTTTAACGTGGAATCCGAACCACGGTGTAAACCTGGCATTCCTCACATTCACAATATGGTCACTTAACTATACTTGAATTAATTTTTCCTAAAAATCAAATATAACTTACATATATTTATATATATTTTATTTCTAATGTCAAATACTATTAAAAATAATAACTAGAGCTATTTTCGAAATATTTCTAGTTGTCTAAAATCACTCATAAGTAATCTAACTTTCAATTAATGTTTACCCCTAAACCAAATATACAGTTAAATTTAGGAGTTCAAACATGATCATTAAAGACTTTTTTGAAAATTTGGGATTTCAAAAATAATAACTTATCATTAAACTGCCCTTAAATTAAGTACTAGGTTCAAAATAAATAAATGGTACGGAACTTCACACGGACTTTGTCACTCCATCGTTTTAAAATAAAAATATTTACTCAAAACTCGTAATATATGTGAAACGAAACAATATACACTAGCAAACCAGAGCGAAAATTCCACTATACTTAAGTAAAACTTTTTTTGACTCCCAGTTTTAAATTTTATAACTTTACTTTTAAGGAATTAAAGTCCTCATTTTTATATTTTGACCAATACAAAAGATCGATATTGGGTCCACAAACGTCAACGCTTCGTATTAAAATTTCGACTCTCAGTTAAAATTTTCGACATTTTGTCAGGGATTGCAAATCTTATGGTTATTGCATTACTATTAAATTCCTTATTTAAAAATGTTGTCCAATGTAAAAGGTAAATATTGAATCTTGAGTCTAAAATGATAAAGATAGATCATTGTTGTCAAACATGTCCCCTAAGAGGTTAAAGTAAAAATAACATAAACTTTCTGAAATACTTATTTACTTACTCCATGTCAGGGGTCACCAAACCATCGATCACGAGCCACTGGTAGCGTAATGTGACATTTTCGGTAGCTCGCTGAAAAAAACAAAACATTGCACCTTCCAAAGAAACTTATTGTTAAAGAATGTTGCCTCAAGTTTAAGATATAGAGTGGAAGGTAATAAAAAACCAGTTAAGCCTACAGATGAACAGCTCGGTAAATAAAATTAAAAGGGTGTAAATTCATCACAATTTAAAGACTTGTTTATGAAAGTAATTACCATATTTCTCACAACGTGTAAAAAAATTCTTTACTATAATTATATTTAAAGAATGAATTTATTTGTGTTTTGTAATAATAAAAAGTTAATTTTAGTACAAAATGTACTAACATTGTAACATTTGTTCTATTAAAATTTCAAATTCAGGCCACAGAGTTTACTTCCGAATGAACAAAGACGAGATGACAAACACTCTATATATGTTACAATAACAGTCAGTTCGCAATAATACAAATTTTTCATTTTGATAGCTCTCGAAACAGTTTGACAAATTGAAGTAGCTCAAAGACTCAATGAGTTTGGTGACCCCTGCTCTATGGCATCAGAGAATTATTGCGTTAAAACTGAAGTAGTACCTCTGTACAACTAAAGCTCACAAAATTGTATTAATATATTTGTCCCTATCTCAGAAACTATTGGTTCTATAAACATGTATTTCAAATAAGTTTTAATTTTAATAATACTACAAATTTGCAAAGATACTTTATTTTGTATCTCAAATAGTTGGGAATAAACGGAAATTTCTATTTCTGTAAAGTACCATAAACTCATTTTCATGGGAAAATTAAAATATCCATTTTATTTATAATCTTAATCAACGCGAAATACGAATTTTAATTAAAATCGTTAGAGCCGATTTTCATAAAATGGATTTTTTTCTCTCTTTTCGCCTTTTAGTAAACTACTCTTCATTCTAGGATTATGCAGACAAACAGATAGACAGCATTGAGAAAACCACTATTTTGGTTTTGGGTGGTCATGAAACGTCGACACCCAACAACATCTCTGGCTTGATATTTTATTTCAGTCTTAATACTTTAACTTTAAGTGTTCGTAAAGCTAAAAGATATATAGGCCTATATTTGCGTATAGCTTGAAAATTGTTGGTTTAGTAAAAATATATGACAGATATATATTTATATTTTTTCTATTTTAAATCTCATTTCGAATGGACAGTAAGGCATGCATACATTTTTCGAATATATGACAGATACATATATATATATTTTCTATTTTAAATCTCATTTCGAATGGATGATAAGGCATGCATACATTTTGGACTTATAAAGAACAGTATTTTCATATATAAAGACATATATTTAAAAAAAAGAACATATAGCTTTTATTAATATTTATAAGATTCTTGCCGGTAAAAGGTAAATGGGCGGAAATAGTGGTATGCTTTTTCAATCAAAATCTAGTATTTATAGACCGGAATAACGATGGTATGTGTGTGATTACGTTTTAACGTATTGATTAATTCACGAGGCACACAGTCCTATTGGATTGAACTCTCCAGAATAGTTGAACAGTTTCTCTCGTAAGGTCAGAAGGTTTGCAGGGGGGATGGGCGAGCTGCTAGGGGTCTAATCCTCCAATTCCGCCTCCCAAATACCTTAATGCTTGGCCGCGCCAGTGTAATTCTGATAGTCTGTTATTACACCCTCGTTGCGGGTCAGGGCATCGTCTCCCTGGAAGGGGTTGGGGTGAGTGGGTGGGAATAAACTCCTAAAACGTTTTACTGCGTGTTATCATGAATGTATTAATGAAGGGTGAGGTGGTACTATTTTGTACAAAATATGGCTTTCTGTCACGTAAGGCCTTAGGGGATGTTTCACATATGTTTTTCTATAGCGTGATAATAAATCAGATGATAGGAAGAGTGTAATTTTTTATGGGCTTTTAATTTCTAGAGAGAATCGTCGGAAAACACACTTGTGCTCTAAAATAAAAGTCCTATTTATCCTTCCTATCAATGAATACATTTACAAAGGCTGCGTAAAAAAAATATTGGCTCAAGTAAATAACTAAATTATCTTAGTTCTATAAATCAAAATTATGGTGTATGTAATTTTCATTATCATACATTTGGGTGCATTACAATTAGACCACTTAAATGTGTTATGATCTACGTTTAAAAAGGGTAGCGTTAATCTCACATTACATGTGGGCCACGTATAAATTTTACGTAAACAATACAGTTTGGCCACGTTTACATTTTATGAGACAAGGTTGTGCATAAACATGTAAAGACATATACATCCAAACCATAGTTGTCAATTCGTTTAGTGTTCCAGTGATTGAAACATGGAAGGTTCGGTTATGTGGAGTGAAAGGGGCAAAAAATTGCTTGTCATAGAAAGTAACAAATTTGAAATGGCTCATGCTGCTACCGATGGTAAAGTTCATGCAAATAAAAAGTGTTCAGCAAAAGTGTATACGGACAACATAGACAGTAATGTTATAATCGATAGTGATACAAATCATAATCACTAAGTGTTGAAAAAATAGACACGTTATAAAGCAATGGTGTAAAGCGAAGAGCCAAGGAAAATTTATGTGAAAGACCATCGAAAATCATCCATTCTGTGTTGGCAAAACATCGTGCAGAACATATTACAACACATGATATTGCCTTGGTACGAAATAACATTTACGTGGCCGGGCGCGATGCAGTTCCGAAACGGCCAACGAATCAAGAAGAAGTATTAAAGGTTGTATAAGGTGAGTGACTTTTTGTGATAGTTAAATATGGTATTTCTTTAAATAGAATTGAGGTGGTCGTTAGAAGAAGGGCACATAGGTAAAAATTATATTTGGAGATAAAAGGGGTTTAAGTTCAAAAGAAAATATTGTAATCGTTAAAAATAAAATCCATCTGAAGATTATGATGTGAGCCCCAACATAAAAAATTAGGTTATTTTTTCTATCAGTCCGACTTTTTTTTTTGTAATCTTAGCCCTAAAATTAAGGGTAGTTTAGCAATGAGCAATGTTTTGTAATAATAATAATAATAATAATAATTTTTTCAAAAATCGCTCAAACGATTGGGTTAAAAATACATTTCTAGGGTTTGTTTATATGACAAATAGCACCTTAAAAATAGCACTGTATACATCTTTTTGGTGTAAAAAATATTTAATTGAAAGTGTGCTGGTGATTGGTTTTTCAAATTTTATTTAAAAAAACTTCAACTTTTTTTTTTAAATTGGTATGGTATGGGACCATTTTACATGGTAAATAATAGTAAGTGCTTAGTTTTCAAAAATAAACTAAGGTGGTTTACTTACTTGCGAATACGACAGAAAGCCTGTAAAGTGTTTGACATGGTCTAGCATTTATTGTGTGTCAAATACTAATATAGTTAAAGAAGGTAATTTAGCCCAAATATAAATTATTACTATTATTAGCACCGCGTCTTACTAACCGTTCGGGTTGTCCGAACTTACGCTAATGTGTAATGGTAGGGTAATTGTGATATGAAATGGAGGACCTACAGTTTTACATGTAATCCTAACCATGGTGGAGGCCTGGGATTCCACACATTCACAAGTTGTAATTAATACACCCAAACATTAAAAAAAGTGTTTTTTTATTCTGTATGTCCCCATGTCTGACTATACCAAGACGTCTGTATGTACCAGGATGTTTTTCTTATTGTGGTTGTAGCCCGTAGCCCTAAAATTAAGGGTAGTTACATTATACCTTCACATTACTATATTTTGTACTTATGTTTTTATACGTCCATGCACAACTTTGTTTCATAACAGCTATACGTGGCTCAACTGTGATTATGTTAAGTTTAATAGATCTATATCTTTAATAATCCTCCTGGTCAACGAATGTGGCCCAATCCACCTGTGAGCTTATGGGTGAAATTGGTCTCGTGGCACAAATGTATTGCTCCGATATATTTGACCTAGGTGGTCTTAGAATAAAGTGCTCGCCTCAGAGCTCAATGTTCGCGAGTTCAAACCCTTCCGGGCTCAATGGATTTTTTTTGAACGATAACAATTCGTGGCACAGGGGAAGTAAAGCCATCGGTCTCATGTGGATTGTGGCATCAGGCATGTAATAAAAACCCTGGAAGGTATGTTAAAATACCTTTCCTAGCAAAATTGGTAGGCCATTTATCTCTCACTCACAGGCATTCTCATATGCTGAGATAATTAGTCGGTTCAGAAAGTGCATGTTAAATACCTCAAATATTGTAATAACTATTCTTATGAATTTGTTGCCTTGATTTAAAAACTTATCTTTTTATTACTATGTATTTAAAGATAGGCTGGTTTTTTTATTTCCCTATATAACCATCTTCCAATCTCGTAACCTAGAGTAAGAAACACATTTATTTCAATAACGTATTCATTGCTGCATCAAGAATCACTTAAGCCAACATTATTCGAAAATGTTTACTTGACAATATAATTTATTCATGGTACCCTTTATCGCTTAAATTTATAACACAAGAATTACGACCCTGCCCTGAATAAAAACGTCAGCTATTTTCATAAACATTAATTACGAAGATAAAAGATAAAGCTATTTATAGTTATAACGAACGTGATAAAACGTTCCCGATAAGAGTAAAAATTCTTACCCTTTTCCTTCACACGATGTTTTTATTAAAATTGAGAGTGATAACAAAATATCTTTGTGTACCTTCAATATTGGCGCTATATTTAACACAATTCTGTTTAAAATTGCATTTACGTTACAGAACATTTCCATTTCTTGAGAAAATTGGAACTCAAATTGAATAACTTAGTCCGTTCCTTAACTCGATTATGTAGGTATTAGCTTCTGACGCGGTCTAAGCTCATTTGTTCCGAGTGTTCTAGAAACCTTGAGACAGACGTAATGACTTTCCAACTGTGGAATATAACATGTTGTTTCTTTTAGTTTTTTGTTATTAATTCGTGCTGTCAAGAAAGAGTGGCTGAGGAAGTCCAATAAAGTTTTAAAGAATTTGCATGCAAGGTTGGTTGGAGAGACAAGATCGTCTGATCTGGTTTGTTGAAGACGACTAAGTCAGAATTAGAATCAAATGCCGGGTGAACAAAGGGTAGTTTTTCCTAAATGGTTCCTCACTAACTTATCCCGCAAGTTATAACTAAATCATATTTTCCAAATTCCTTGCCTATTTAGTGTCGTTAGATGTGAAAAGCTGTGACGGGTAATAATACTTTTTACAAAAAAGTTTTGAAGGAATTTGGCTAAATTCTAGTCTCGTTTAGTAATAAAATATTTGTTTAGAGATAGATTCACACCATTGTAATATAAATATAATATATGAATAATTTGAAGTTCTTCTAAAATCATTTTTCTACTACTGTCATATTAAAACAGGGTTAATGGGTTTAAATATTAATAAATAATTTTAAGTAGCCATCAAGATATTAGAAAGGAAAATAGAAAAATAATACAGTCGGGTAGGGAATTCTGAGTGGTCTATCAGTAAGGTTAGTCTCTGGCCTGCTGTCAAGGAATTTAAAACTAAGAATTTAGAAAATAATGGTTTTACCGGTTGTTCTTTATTGTTATGAAAAGTCATGGTCTCTTGCCTTACATAACGAAGATAATTTAGTGTGTTAGAAAACAGGGTGATTAGAAAGATATTTTGTCCAAAAAGGGATGAAGATACTGGGGAGTGGAGGAATTTACTTAATGAGTTACACACCTGTAAACATGGCAAGATATTGTTAGGATAATAAAATCATGTATATTATGGTTGGCAGGATATGCAATGCAAATAGACCGTAGGAAAGACCTATATGCAAATGGGAGGATAACATTAGAAAGGACGCGAAATGATAGGATGTAATGAAGTGGAATGGATAAAACTAGCTAAACATAGGATAGGTGGCGTACTTTTGTAAGTGCGGCAATGAACTCTCAAATTCCTAATGCCAAAGAGTAAGTAATTAGGTACAATTATTATGTAACTTGTCTCTCATGATAATGACCATATCCTCTCTTCTAATAATGTTATCTTAGATTTATAGTTACAAATAAAAAATGGTTCGTTCTAAATTTTCGTATTTTTCCACTTCTTGCACTTCTTCATTCCCCCACCTGGTGAGGATCCCTAGCAATTGTTCGGTACCACCATAATAGATTTCCTTTCACAAGCCCTACCAAGCGAATAATTTATTCCGCTATCACAGTATAAAGATTTATTTTTTGACTCCGAAATCCAAGATTGGTTTAAAGAAATAACAGATTCTCTAAGTCATTTGAAGGAATTGAATCTTCGCTTGTGTTAAAACGATTATTTACAAAGCGATAATAATGAGTTAGATTAATGTAGATAAATCTTAATAGATAGGAACAAACAGTTTTAATTGTAATATTTTTTTGAAAATACCAAAGTTGAGTTTAATTTTATAAGAAATTACTAAGTTATATATTGATTAATGCATTTTGTTAAAACGAATAAACTAGAAATCTTTTAGAACCTACTAACCATTCGGTCTATACGCTCATGCAATAATCACGCTAATGTGTAAGAGATTAGTACAGTTGGATTTAAAAGAAGTGTACCCACAGTTGAAAAGAGGTAGAGTGGAAAAATATGTAAGAAAAACCACCCTAATTACACCTGACTTGGAATCCAACCTTGATTGCTTTCTCATCGGCAGTACAGTCTATTGCAAGAGTGATGACTTAGAGACCATTCGGTCACCAAAGAGGCTCAGCATAATATGTCAAACTTGCACACGAGAACACCACCACCACCACCACCACCACCACCACCACCACCACCAACACCACCACCAATACTACCACTACTACTACTACTACTACTACTATTAGTACTTATGCTAATGCTACTACTACCACTACTAATGATACTACTACTGCTAATGCTACTACTACCACTACTAATGATACTACTACTACTAATGCTACTACTACCACTACTAATGATACTACTACTGCTAATGCTACTACTACCTCTACTAATGATACTACTACTGCTAATGCTACTACTACCACTACTACTGCTAAAGATACTACTACTACAGCTGCTAATGATAATACTACCACTACTACTGCTAATGCTACTACTGCTAATGCTACTACTACCACTACTAATGCTACTACTATTACACCCTCCACCGATCCTATAGATAAGGCCCCTAAAACTATAGAATAGGAAGGATGCAACAATACATGGAAAATAACAACTGGATATAGAGCAAAGTTTAAATCAAATATTCTTTAATTGTCAAAAAGTA
>CABFVX010002169.1:1876-125306 GCA_902151425.1 Timema shepardi | reverse complement strand
AATTAACCTAGTATGTAAATATTAGTTATTGATTTTATCATTATCAGAACAATAAAGTAAAATTAATTTATTAAATCAAACCATTCAGGTATCGCTAAAATACACAACCCCTCCCCCATCACTGCTTCCCAACAGTCAAGAAATAGTTTAACGACTTAAGGCCCTCTCTAATTTAGGTGTTGGGCGTAGCTAGGCAAACTATCTTACAGTTATGTGTGGAGGAATATCATACCTCGCGGGCTCAGTGAATTAGAAGTTGCTACCTTTCAATTTCGACGGAGTGTACTAGCCAAAAGTCGAGACCTCTAGCACGCTTGCACTGAAACAATTCAGAAAAACAAAATGGCTTACAAAATATAATTACATTATATTAGTGTACAAGTGATAACAATAAAAACATTAATAACTAATAATAAAAAATAATAATACGAGAGCACAATAAAATGTATGATTCAATGGTAATAGTAAATTAGTGAAGATTACAGAGTAAATAAATGGAAAGTACCGGATGGCAAAGGTTATCCTTAATAATAATTGTAATATTAATAATTAAAATTACCTGAATGGTGAAATAACATAAATACTACGACCACAATGTCACGAAATTAATCTGATTTGTGAATTATAGGACTAACTTGAAGATTGTCTTTAATTCTGATATTAATCAGTTTATTCAAATATAAACTCATAGTATTTGGTTTCCATTCATAAAGTAAGTATTTTTAAAATATCATGATCATCATAATGGCAATTATCATATCATCATTATTATTATTATCATGTTATGTTATAATTATCATCGCCAATGCGAGTACACTCGTAACGGGAAGGAAGTATTTGATTGGTAAGTGAAAGGAGGGATGCTGAGAAAAACTTCAATAAACTCTTTAACAGTGCAAGGAAGAGGGAAGAAAATTTACGGACCCCTACAGGCATGCCAAGGGTAGTAGGAAGATAAAGGTGAAATTTGTCAGCCGATAGGGAGGAATTATATAACCATCGTGCTGTTTTCTTACCATATATTTAAACTCTCATAAACACAATAGTACACAAATTTTTGAAATATCAAGACATTGAAAAATTTTGGGTGTTTATTTTTTCTGAACAAACTGTTTTTGAAGAAGAAGGGGCTGCGCAGTTTGTAAAATTGGGTGAATTTTGCAAAGATGATGTTTTAACTTTAAGTGTTCCAGTGCTAACTACAGAACTCCCTATGGCATGAAGTATGTAGACTAAACGAAAATGGTCCTCTTAACAGTGCAGTTGTTGCCCTCAACAGATAACACAAAGACTTGTACTCAAATTGATCAAATTTAGCTTGGTGCGTTATGTATGGGGGGACGTAAATGAGGGGAAGGTTCATACAGCCATTAAGGCTTTTTACTATAATTTATTTACAGTTGTATGTCTAGTTAAAAAAATATATGTTCCTTTTTATATTTAAATGTCCTTATATAGTTTACTGATCTTAATATGCGGGCAAATTATTTAAACTGTCACCCTATAGAAGCCAAATACGAATTCTCTCAGATGTCGTAAGAATGTTGATAAAAATAGTTCCTTACCGCCCTTAAACTCTACTACATTAATTTCCAACCAAAGCATCTTGACCCTATTCAGGTTCATGGTTTTCTTCGGCTATGGTAAAAATACTTGCTAAGCTTATAGCTTTGTATTTACTTTGTTCATATATTAGAATGACAATAGGAAGGTGCTAAATCCAAATTAATATAAATGAAAGCAGTTAAAATAACAATTACTGCTTGTGTTACTTTTGGTTACACAACTCTAATTTAGCTGACTGTAGTAGTAACCTAGTAGTTGGGTGGGTTGCACTGATACCATACCTTCCAAAATACCCACAGTGTTGGATGATCCTCCTTAGCAACATCAAATTTTATATTCTTATAGTCATTATATAAGCAACTTATAGTGATTAAAATAAGTATTGGTAGGCACGTGGGCTTAGCGTCATGCTTATTTGTTTTTTGGGGAACGGTGAGGTCATTATTCAAACTTCGGCTGCGTTTATAGGAGGTGAAATTTTCTACATGGTTTCCATTTCTTTTTTCCAACTAAATAAGCATAGATTTCTTCTGTTGGCTATCTACCTACCTAACAACTGTAATTAAATTTAGATAGCCATGGGTGGGGTGAAATAATAATGGAACATTAGCATTTGAATGCTTGTAGGCGATTAAGATATCGGGATGGTCTCAGAGATCAAAATTAAGATCAAACCGTGCGAAAGGTTGGAAACAAATACTCAAATAATTTTTATTTATAATTATATTTATATAATTTAAATGTAGGACAGTGTGTATAAAGTCTTCCCACCTCCAGTGTGCAGAGATAATTTATGTTAAGAGAATATATATTTAGCATTACCAAGCAACTTTAAATGTGTTTACACTCGATAATAAACAATTACTGTAGTTGACGGATTTATTAAAAATAAGATTCTTTTTTAAGCTATTATTAATTATTTTCTCTGGTCTCCACATTACTTAAGGTAATAAAAATAGAGCTTTGTGGTTTAAACTTATTTCACATATTTGAACTGCGCACGTGCTAATATGCTAAGATACTAGCGCTTTGTGGTTTCAATATTTGATCTCTGGAACTAAAAATTAGCCAGACCCATATATCTTAGACATTGGTTCTAAGGCAACAAATCAAACGATTTATTTCAATTCTCTTGCACGAAAACATGTGTCTGCCATATAAAATTATCATTGTTTGAAAAAATTAAGTAGTATTATAACACACTCGGGTGAATGTACGCAATTCAATTTCCCTAGTAACAGTGAACAAATATGTGTACAATTTTTGATATATTAAATATTATGTAGCTATCACCCATGCTGCTTTCATTATGCGAAGGCTAAAGTGTGTTTAAATTTTGCTTCTAGCCTGTACATAATTATATTGGTTTCAGAATATAATAAATATAACACACTATAATGAAAGTTTTATAACTATAATAATTACAGGTAATAGACTTTTAGGAGGCAATACTATACCATGACTTTAAAAAAAACGTTCTGGTAGTCCTTATTAATTTTGTGCCAGAATCCAACTGTAGAGTAGTATTTGGATAGGATAAACGGCCTTCTATATCAGTAGTAAAAAGTCCTTTATGAAATATCTTATATCTTATCAAAAAAATCTATAAGGTATGATTATGTTTCTAAATAAGACCATCAAAAACGGACTTACTTCTAAAATAATAGTATCTATTAGCACACATCATCTTCTTTAAATAATCAAGCTACTAGTTATGAACTTAGCTATGATGTTCGAACCTTTTATAAGCACATTTATATTGTCATTCAAACCTCACATGGTATCAGATACATCAGTTTAATATATTCATACAAATTAGTGAACAATGTAAAAATGTCACACTCGCTTTAATGTATATAAGAGAGAAAGAGATCACTTACAGTTTATTTCTAGCTTACACGATGGTGCGCTGACGATAGTTAAAATATTTTAGCTTCAACTATCCATTCCGTTATATTATAGATATTAGCTATCCAATAATTAAATAGAGGAGTGACTTCTACATAAACTGGACAGACATTTTTAGGCTACCTTTTATAGCTGTCGTCTGCACGCCATTATGTAAGAGAGAAAAAACCTTCGGGTATTGCTTTCTCTCATGTACACCTAAATGACACAGTAGTATTTTGACATCGTTCGCTGATTTTTATTAAATTATGAGATACATCAATATATATTTAGTTAAATGAGATAAATATGTTATCAAAAGGTTTTAACGGCATAACTAAGTTTGAAACTAGTGATGGGTTTCTTTAAATAAGTTTATTTAAGCTAATATAATATTACTTCCTACAAACCTATAACCTAAATGCTCTCATTTGTACGTAAGACTGCTACAAAAAGTGTGTCATTCAAACTAATTTAGTCAAGTTGTTAGTTATCTTAATTACCTGTGAAACTTAATAGTGTCTCCTTTATTGTATATGCTTCATCACCCAAGTGTCATAAAATAGGCCTACTTCACTATTTTCAAACAATAACAATTTTAAGCGTCAGATATATGTTTTCACGCAAGATCATTGAAATAAACCATCAGATAAGTCCCCTCAGAACTAAGAAACTTGAGCGTCATGCTTTGATCCTTTTCAAGAAGTGTGTCCATCCACTATTCAACAAAGAGAACTAATTATTTTATAGCATACAATATTTTTTTAAATATGCATTGAAATGGGATTATTTTATAGCAAGAGACATACAATATTAAATAAATATTTATTGAAATGAGATATCAATTTATTGTTCCCTATTTTAGGTACCTATGATTGACTATTAACTATTAAAATTTTCAAGTTTTTCACAATGTAAAATAAGCTTGTGCCATCCGCATATAGTTGTAAGTGACCCTCAAAATTTACCTGGAAAATATCATTACCAAATATTAGGTTCAATTACAGAGCCTCATGGGACTCCCCTGACCGCTCACATAGTACTTTGATAATTACTAACTAGAAGCGTATATTTATTTATTTTGATAACATAGGTTTTAAACCATTCAAACACCTATCCACACCTGTTTTTTACATCTTTGTTAGGAGAATAATGATTGACACCAATTTCCCTTGTATCCTGAAAGAACATAGCTGGAGTCAGCGGTATTTATGTCCGATTTATCATTCAACACATAGGTGAGTGGATGAGCATTAATAGCAGCCTCACAGTCACAGAGAACCATATTAGTCTCTTCAAATGAGAGTAGAGCCTTTCCCAATACTCTTCTTAGTGGTTGCTTTATTATACCTATAAGCCAGCCCACCATGAAGCTGTAGGTGAATTTAGTTTTCAATGGATACGTACATACCCTCCAAAATACCCACAGTGTTAGATGATTCTCTTTAGCAACATCTAAATTTTATTCTTATAGTCATTATATAAGCAACTTATAGTAATTAAAATAAGTATTGGTGGGTACGTGGGCTTAGCATCATGCTTATTTGTTTTTTGGGGAATGGTGAGGTCAAGATTCAAACTTGGGTTTCATTTAGAAGGGGGTGATATTTTCTAAATGGTTTCCATATTTTTTCCAAGTAAATAAGTGTACTTTTCCTCTATTGTTTATCTACCTAACAACTGTAACTAAATTTAGATAGTCATGGGTGTAGTGAAATAATAATGGAACACTAGGATTTGAATGATTGTAGGCGGTACTAAATTCTGTGCTCTTATGCCATTCAAGCAAAATTTGTTCTATTGTCATCATATAGTACTGATGGTCTACCGCGCCTTGCTATGGAGCAACGGAGAGCCTGTAGGAAATCAAGGGTTGATAATTAACACCCCAGTTCCAAATCTACGGCTCAGAACACTGCATATGCAAACAAGCATCTTCAATCTTTTTGTCCACCTTTAATGTACAATGGTCCAGGAAGATCAACACCAATAATTTCAAAAAAACAGAAGCATCCCTTGCTCGATCATGTTTATCTTTTATTAACAACTTAACAACAGGATGGTATGCAGGAAAAATCATATGGTATCTAAAATTCTCACTGCCTTCACAATGTGTAATTTTATTCTTCAGGCGAAAGATGCCTTGCTTGTCTTTAAATGGATGCAATGACACGATTTGTTGGTATTTCTCATCATTAAAGGAGTCATGTTGAATATATTTCACAACTTCATAATCGGCATCTTTAATTTCCTGAACAGAAAGTTCACCACTTATACGATGATTAGGTCTAAGACAATTATTGACAAAATGCCGAACCCATCCTAACAAACGTAGTACCTCTACCTTTTGATAACGAGAGTAATATTCAAAGTATCATCTACGAGTATCGTATTCTTTATTTTTCATAAAAGTCATGAATGTAGAGGTAATTTTCTTCTTTTTATCTGCATCGACTTCATCTTGTTCACATATAAATTTATTATAAGGCCACTAAGCTGATGGTTTTTGCAGCCAGCTAGGCCCCTTCCACCATCTTGACTCCAACAATTGCTTGGCTGTAATACCTATAGATGGTCGGTCAGCTAGATTCATGCACCCAGATACATGTCACCACACTCTATGTTTGATTTGTCTTTGTATTTACATAACCCTATTCCATACAAATGTGGCCTATTAATTGTCACATTGGATCCATGAAAGAACAGTGGATGAATCGCTCCAAAAGTACATAGGCAGATCATTGATAAACAGGTATTCTGCCATTGATTCGCTTAGTCTTGTCCCTATTGAAGTTGCTAACACTTCAAACTGGGGAATTGTCATTTTCTTAACTTGTGCCACTGTAACGTGTTAAATAACTCGTTAACACTTACACTCAAAATACCATATAAATGATTGACACTATAAATACAAGAACTAATATATTCTACTAATGTGTGACAGATATATACTCATGGTTAAATCATGTTGCTAGAAACACCCAAACTTGAGGAAAGTGCCCCAGTTGACGGTTATACACGGTTTATAGGAGCTACAACCAACGAACATCTTACACTTTAGCCGGAGGTAGATAAAATGAGTAATTGTTTCCTCGTGGTTTACTCAACAGTCGTCTGCGAGAGCTAAAGGTCATTTAGCTTATTTTTAGGAAATTACCACACATCCCTTCCCCTTGTAAATGTCCCTTCCCGAATACGTCATTCCATCTTGTATAAAGCAGCCATCCTTTGCTTTACATTTTGTATTCTATTGTAACGATTCGTCGGAGGAACAGCCTGGACGTGAACCAAAGATAATCGAACTAAGCAATTGGTGACCATGATGTGTGAAGCGTCTGTCACTCCTCCTCGTCGCAGATGCAGTAATGTCTGTCACTATGAATTTTTGGATTAGTAGGCCCTAATCTTTGCTAGGGTCATCTTGCTCTGTGTCCTTTAGACATAGTTTGGTTGTCAGGGTTTCTGACTTGCTTTTATATGCCTATAAGGCATAGTTTTGATTGTTAGAGTTCTTGCTCTATGTTTCTATGTCCATAAGACATAGTTTTGTATGTAAGAGTTCCTGGCTTGTTTTTCTATGCCCATAAGGCATGGTTTGAATGATAGAGTTTTAGCTCTAGTTTTCTATGTCCATAAGACACAGGGGGTGATACCTAGATGCCCTATATTGTATGGCCATGCTGCGGCTAACTTAAGGCTTAGGACCATAAAATGGTAGAAATCAGGTTATCTATCGCTTTTTTCCATGACCTAGTTGGTTCTTTGACTAATACCAGTCTCTAATATTTCTAATAGTGTACTTTTCTACAGTGCTCAACCTGTGGGTGTGCTACTAGTATAGAGCAGTTGTCCGCGGGGTATAGTTCATTTGGTTCGGCCCCTTCAAGTGCCGTTTGTTTTTGTTAATGTTTAACTACTTGCACTAAATTTAGTGTATCTAGACATAGGTAGAATGTTAAATATACTATTGAATGACCAGGCAGTGCTAATGAAGAATATACCGGCCATAGTATCTTAACAGCCTGGATTCCTGGTAGCTCATCATTAACTATTTGTAAACTTATAGTTCCTCTTTTTTTTTATCTTTGTATCTCGTAATTCTTGCGAGATAGCTCATTTAATTACCAACTTTGAAATTCCTTAAACTAGACCTTTCTAGTGTTATAAATTGTCAACTGAAATTGTATATACTCTGTAGGTTAAAGTTCCACAGCCATTGGTCTGGAGTGGAGTTATGTATCGAATCGTTTTCTTAGATTAATAATAACTTCCCATTTAAATTTCCATTCTGATGAGGCAGGCGCTCCTTCTTAGCATAATTTCTGATAGCTCTACTTAAACGAGTTTCACCCATTCGTCATATAGACTCTACCTTATTTCCACTCCAAATGTTGCCTTTTGGGGTAACTATGTCAAAAAAACTGATTTAATTTATCTTAGTAAACAAAGGACTGTCTTGTGTAAGATCTAGTAAAACCATTTGTAACTCTATCATTGTGTTTAAATTGAAATAAACTGATTTGTTATACGTGTATATCTCTCTCTTATACTGGTTCCTTCCCTTCATTGTTATTCATATTTTGTTAATGTATTCATCTCTTCTTCTATCAAATAGGAGAAGCAGTGATACACCACTCTTGACTTCACTTGAACTAAGTGCACATACACACCGAGGCTATTATCTACTCTCAAAAATACTGTTGTTGTATATTCCAAATGGCTTGCATCACAAAACATATGTAGACTCCAGCTGTTTGTGTGACTCAGTACTCCATTTATTAACCTTGGAATCTTTATTTTTGCTAGGCACGGTAGATCATCCACCCAACTTATAAACTTGTTTTAATATTCGGACCTACTTCAGTATTCCAACCTATCTTGGATTCCCATGTTTCTTGCAACAATAACCCAGGGCATGAAAACACAAGACCAAACACTATTATCAATATTTTAATTTTATTTCTGCATATTGGTAACTTTATACATATTATTGATCATCTCACTAGATAAAATGTTCACAAACTCTCCAATAGTTTTAAGTAAAATTAATCATCTTTAATACGAATAAGTTTGTTAGTTTAAATGATTAACTATTTAATATTTTGTATATCGCATTATAGTTTCGTTTAAGTATTTCCATTTCGTATGCTTAGTTTTTTAAACTCACAATTTTAGAAAACATATTTTTATACAATAATATTTAATTGCATTGGTTTTCCTCAGACTTTAAGATGGTGAAAAATCTCGGATGTAAGTCGTCATCGTAAAAGAAAAGTAGTATATAAAATAAGAAAAAGGGAATAAAAAAGAAGATACAACCCTACTCTCAATTATTATTACTTCTTATTATAGTAACCTCGATACGTTTCTGCGTTCCTTGATTATATCTAGGTTATTCTATTCCTTACCATATAAACATGAACATTATTAGAACTAAGTAAATTTAGTTGTTCATTTTTGTTATAGTAAACTTTATTTTTCAGCTCGAAGTAGTTATTTTTTCTTGATTTGGCTACATTTATTGTTAAATGTTTATCGCCCCGTTGATAGATCGCAGCACTACTAGTATCGTTACCCCTGGCTATGATCATCTGTGATTTTGTATCTTCAATCATAACGTTCGTCTCGGTGTGGCGTTTATCTTTAGTGATTATAAAGTTGTGAGTTCAAAATAGTTAATATTTGAAAATAAAATAGAACTTTCAAGTCTCACCGTTTTCATTATAGTTAATCTCTTAACGTGGTTCGTGTCAGTTTACCAGGTAAGAGATTTTACTTGACGTGCAATCTAAAATATATGATTGCATATATATTGCAGCTTTTAAGAATGAATTGTCATTAAACCGTCTTTTATATGTTGGGCGTTTTCTGTCTTATGGATGTAAATTAATTACTTAAACGGCGCAAAGATGACTGGAAAAAGATTTTCCACGCATATACATTTACATACATAGATACATACATAGGCCTACATACCTAATCACGCCGTTCTTCCCTTACGGGGTAAGCAAGAAATTCTGCATATAGTTCTAAAAACAACTCCGTAATTATCTCTTTGCATAGGCCTACTCCCTTCGCTCTAACAACATCCATACACCGAATCGTGCGTGCATGCGCTTTTATTCTTAAAACTCTTAATGTTTTTCTTTTTCACTAACATTTAATAATAATAATACTTAGCACCGCATCTTACTACCCGTTCGGGTTATACACTTAAGTACTGATTTCTCTAATTGTTTAGGAGTTGGAGAAAGTTGAAAATAGAGGAAGTGAACCCGCATTTGCGTGGAGGTAGAGTGGAAAACCATTTAGGAAAAAAACAGTTCATCTTAACGAGATTAGAATTTTTATCTCCCCGTCCTCGGCAGTCTAGTCAACGTGAAACTAGCGCATTAGCTAACTACACCACCGAGATGGGTCCTACTTCTTGATGTTTCCAATAACCTTCATATGATATTTACTATCAGCTGTATTTACTAACTATAGCTCAAGCCTTTTAAAACCTTGTCTACATAAATCTGAAACTGGATTATCCCCTGAACAAATATGATCTTAACCACAACCTCACAAAAGTTAAGGAGGAAGAAAAACGGGGAAAAGTCACATTTTCACACAAACTCCTGAAAAAAGGGAAATAGAACAAATTGAAGCTAAACCTAGGCCTACGCCACCCGTAAGTAAAAAGGACAAAAAGAAAATTGTTCACAAATCAGTTAACAGTACAGAATCTGGAGATTCTCAAATTGATGAGTAACTAGCGATTTAATCATAAAAAACAAATAGTTGATATCCTTCCGAATCCAAGAATGGTTAAACAAAGTGATGGATTTAGACGTGTGATTGATAACCCGCTCAAGTGTGTGTTTGAAAACTAGCACAAAATACATTTTGAACAGTTATGTTTTGTAACTTTGTAGCCTAGCATTTACTATCTTCTTCTCAAATAATTAACTTTTGAATTTAATATGTAGGCCTACAGTGTTGAAATAATTAATTGAAGAAACTATTATGGCTATACTCATACTTATATTATTGTAAGAGATTACTAGGGTTATTTCTGTTAAGGTCAAATTTAAAATGAATTGTCCCGCCCCTCCCTGAACCATGTCCCATGCCTCCCTGGGTGAGGTAGAGATGGGACAAAAAACATCCAACAACCATTTAGTAAGTCCCCTTTATGATTACCATTTAAAAAATAAACAAAAATGTATAATGAATTACTAAATAATAAAAAATCTTGAATGCAAAAATCTTATTTTAGAATTACAAAGTTACATTTTTAGATCACATAGAGTGAAAAGTGTCCCATCCCTCCCCAGTCACCCCTATGCACAAACTCTTGAATAACACTATTAGGATGCCAGGCCTCCACCGTGGTTCGAATTCCACGTTAAACTGTAGGTCCTCCATTTCATCTCCCAATCACCCTACCATTACACATTAGCGTAAGTGCGTATAACCCGAATGGGTAGTAAGACGCGGTGCTAATAATAATAATAATAATAATAACACTATTAGGTTGTGTTCTTTGTTCATTAAGAAAATGTTAATCTGTTACATATGTTTGTAACATGATAAATTTATAATAGGCCTAGTTCTATATTACCACTATATTATTAGGATTATTATTATTATTTAGCACTGCGTCCTACTACCTGTTCAGGTTATACGCTTTAAGTACTAATTACACTAATGGATTAGGAATCGGGAAGGTTGAATTAGAGTCAATGAACCCGAATTTGCGTGGAGGGAGAGTGGAAAACCATTTAGGAAAAACCACCCCAGTTCACCCGACTGAGATTCGAACCTCGATCTCATCGTCCTCAGCAGTCGTGCTTAACACGAATAGCGCGTTAGCCAACTATGCCACTGAGGCGGGTATTACCACTATAAAGTAGGCCTACACAATGCAAGGCGCAAAATTTCCTGTCACCATTGGCGGCCAAACATTTGAATCTGACGACAAATTTATTTAAATTTTATTTGTTTCGAACACATTCGAACTATATTACTTAGGCTCAGATTCTCATGTCTCAAACAAGTGTGTTTAAGTGCTTTGGAAAGTGCACGGTCTCAATATGCATTTCCAGGCAACGGCATTTCCCCTCCATTGGCAGAAAAACCTGCTGAGTCATGTACCCTCCTCCCTCGGACATCTTATCTTATAAATTTATCGGACACCTTGGATTGGCCTCCCAAAGAAAAAAATTCTTCAATTTGGTTTAGAAAAAATAAAGAAGCTCTTCATACCGGAATCCAAGCCTGTTTGGTGAGAAAATGGATATTCTTTTAGCAGAGTGGGCAGAACATAAACTTTTGTTTCCTTCACTGACTTTGAATCAAACGCTGGAGAAGATTCATAGTGAAGTGCACAGCAAGCTTCCCCAATTTGCTCAAAATTCTCACATTTTGTGCTGTTCTATCAGTGAGCACAGCACAGCCTTATATGCTTCAGGTGCTATAACAAACTCAAGACGGCTTACAGGAACGCTCTCAAGACTGAGACACTGAATGATTTGCTCAGAATTTCTGTAAATGGACCCTTCCTGTCAGTGCCGTCAAGAGCCACTAGGGGCCCGAGAACCAATAATTTTTTCAGGCCCTCTTTCCATTAATCTAATGCACAACTTTTCAGACCCCTCACAATTCTCAAAAAGAGGAACCTCAAAGATTGTGCACTTTTCAAAGATTATATTACTATGCTATGCAAATAGCAACACGTTAGTAAAAGGGTGAACTCATGGTAATCAAGGACAAAGATTAAAATTCTAAATTTCATTCATATGTTACATGTACATAAAATTTTAGATAATTAATTGCTCTTTCATACTAAAAATAATACTATATTGATGTTATCAAGCTTATTCTCATTTTATGTGTGATGAAAGTTGAAAAGGGTAGAAAAATGTGTTACGGAAGGACATCTGTTTTAAGCTATCTACTAAATATTAATATTTTCTAGGCCAAAAATTGTGTTATTCCACTTACTATAGCTTATTATCTTTATAAAATAATGCAATGAAAAATATTTACTTTAGCTTATATTCTACCAGTCTCTCCGAAAATTTAAATGTTTTGTTTTAGAACCTTCTTTCTTTGTATTCTTATACACATTCCATATTCCTGTATTATTATTTTCTCAATCTATTAAAGGGTTATAGAGCTAACAAATGACTGTTACGGAAGGCCAAAATTGTTCCGGAAAGACAAATTTGTTGGGCTTATAAAAGGCTATAAGCCCTATCAGTGTTAACACCAATAAAAAATAGCTTATTAGGGAAATCTAGGATAAATTACATATTACTACATTGGTGACACTGATGTATCAATTAAATCCATAATGTTACAGCAGGCATAAATATTCTTGTAAAGTTTGTATCCAGCAAACAACAGGAATTTCTTTGTCTCCATCATACAAGCAATTCTTCCAAACAATGAGTTTAAAGTAATGGGAATTAACTGTCTTGATATGATACAAGAAAGGCATTGTTTCATCCAGCTGATAGAGACAAAATATCACTAGTAGATATGGAAGATAGTGTTAAAGTTCTTCCAATACCCACAATATGTGTTAGAGCCGTTGTTAGGTATGACCTTACTAGCCCCATTAACATTTTGGAAAAATAAACTTTGCATATTATCGATTTATATATTTAAAAACATGCAAACTAATAATTTATTCGTTTAACATTATATCTGATGTATACCGGTATTGAGATAATTTTATATTTATTGTAACAAAACTAAGTTATCCTGTAGATAAAACTTTGCACTGAATGCTAGATAAATCTTTTTTGCTATTATTTGTGCTAGTAGGCTATATTTTTATGATTCTTTTTTCATGAGCTCTACATTATGATACACTCATAAAATAATTACAACAATATTTGCAAATATTGATTTTAAACTAGTTTAAAACAATTACAACAAAATTGTCCTTCTATAACAATATATGTAGGCCTATTTGAAATTTAATACTGAATAAAAACCTGCCTCAGTGGTGTAGTCGGCTAACACACTAGTTTCATGTTGAGCTTGGCTGCTAAGGACGGGGAGATCGAGGTTCAAATCTCGGTTGGGTGAACTGGGGGTGTTGGTTGAGTTCCTAAATCGTTTTCCATTCTCTTCATGCAAATGCATGTTCACTTCCTCTAAATTCAATCTTCCCTATTCCTAATCCATTAGCATAATTAGTACTTAATCGTATAACCCAAAGGAGTAGTAAGACGTTGTGCTAAATAAATAAATAATTGCTGAATAAAACACTTTATCAGTTAAAAAGATATTTTACATTTTTTTTTCAAACTAATTTACATACTTAGATCCTGTTGTGTAGGGTGTATCAGTCATTAACTCTTGGATAAAGTCCAAAGCTGCAATGAAATATGATTCATTTCCAAAGAACCAAGTTGTGCTAAATTAAAAGATTATACTTTGGTTGAAAGAACCAATTTTGAAACATACCCACAGGTAATGTGTAACTATAAGTCTCTTGTAAATTAAGCACTAATTTTGGAATTGTGTGGCTTAGTGGGTTGTGTTCACAACTACTGACCCAAGGGTCCTAGGTTAAATTCCCGGCAATGCTGAAACCTTTATTGTTGGTGCGGTGGGTATCCCTTAGACGAGGTTGCATTTATGGCTGGCGATGTGTTCGTATATTAGATTTTTAAGTCCTAAGTTGATATGGTCTGTATGCTCAGAAATGGCACGTAAAAAATCTCAATAATAGTGTATTTTTATATTTTGACAGTTTCATATGTCTAGAATACAATTACTGCCACAAACTAATCTGATATTAACTAATTACAAGTGTGACAAAATTGTATTTCCTTAATGTTACTTAAACATGCTTTAATTTGGATAAAACAACTAATCATAAAAAAATTAATTTCTACATTTTTTACCAACTACATACACCAACAACTATCCACAACAAATACCAGCCTTCTGTAATCTAAAGAGGAGGAGAATTATTCTATTAAGTTTTTACAAGATTTTTATCGTATTTTTATTTTGTCCTTCCTTAACACAAGCTTGTTTATTTTTAGTTTTTTTATTCCAATGCAAATATTTTGCCATTAAGCTGAGAAAAAGTGCCACTATCTGCTTCATGATGAGTATTTTTTTTAATTCTCAAGTTAGATAGTTTTGCTTTAAAATCAAAGAAACAGCTAAAATGTGTCCCTTCATAACACTACCATTACTGTGGTTTTTCCCAGTTTTACTAAATTTTAGTCCTTGAGATTTAAAAAAAATCAGAGAGACAAAACCTTGATCAACACCAACCTGACATATATAGGCCTACCAGCATACTGATATATTCTCCCCACCTTTGACTTTTGCTGACCTCTTGACTGCTCACTAGAAACTTTTACTAAGATATACATGCCGAAATAAAAATTATCTGTGCTAATAGGATATCCAATAAGTAGATTCTCAGGTTCATCTGCAACTTCACTTTCTGTCTTTGAATAAACGTTCCCAAACTGAAAATGCTTGGGCTACATCCTCAAATCCAGGAAGTTTTCACTGTTTTTTTCCACTGGTATTTTCTCCATTAATGATTCAGAATTCTTTGCTATCAGGACGTGGGCAGAATCATAGGCCTAGCACTCTAAAGTGGTGACACCTTTGTATCTTGGGAATTGGTACGACATTCTCCCAGTAGTCGTACAACATAGGCTCACCTTCTGCAACCTAGGCCTTGTCATCATAGAAACGTATAATTCCTGTTACTTTCGCACAAACATAAACTTAAATATCTTTTGACATCGCAACATGCACTTTTCTGTCACCTTTTACTTCCATCTAGACATGCCGTTTGACAGTTGTGCCAACATCGTCAACTTCACTGCCAACACTGTCAACTTCACCCTTCCCATTATTATTTTCAAAGAAGTTACACTCCACTTCCTGTCTATATTCGTTTTTCATTTTGAAAAGGTTTGAAATTGTATATATACTTTTGAATTTCCCGGCAAAGTTGTCACTGAAAACTAAGCATTCAGCATAAGGGAAGTTGCGCTTCACATCTCTCACTGTTACCAAAAAATGTTGTTACTGACAACAACATAAGGCTTTTTATTTCCATTTGCCAACCACACACAGCAGGTAAAAATAGCAACTTGACGGGAACTGCAATGTGCTGCCAGAATCTTATCTTGGAAAATTAAAGAGTAATTTTCAGTGAACTTGATCTGAACAACAGCAAACGCCTTTGAACTTTTGTTTTTCAAAGTAGATATACTGGTTCCAAAGTATGGTTCTTGTACTTTTTTCACTAAACAGTGTGTCTTGAAATGTGAGATCTTATCATTCAGGTCTTTCAGAACTTTTGTCTCAGTTCCTTTTAAAATGCACAGCTGGATTTTTGAACCTAGGCCTTCATCAGTCTACCATTGTTTCCAAGAAATATTTGTTTCAAACAAAAATTTGGTTCAATTAAATCATAGATTTTTTGTTTTAAACATATTGAGCACTTTCCAGTCATGCATTTTTTCCTTATAATAATTGTCACAACTTAATTTTTGTAAGAGTTTTGGATACAGCAAGGATATGTTGAGGCCGTAAAGAGAAGAAAGTAGATTTTTCTACATCAACACCAGGTTGATTTACTTTAAATTCTTTATAAGCCTCCTTTATTGTTATTATTATATATCTCTTAATGATTAATTGGCAATATTAAATAGTGTCTAAATAGCAAGTGACAGCTCTCATAAATAATCGACAACATTAATTCCTCAAAACAAAAGATCTTTCTTAATTTGTAACACCCATTACATAATTTGGACACTCTTATTTTCAAAATTTAAGAAAATCTCGCTTATCATTTAACTAACCATGTGCATAACCTCACTTTTACAACAAGGCACATGTTTGAGGATTTTGGTTTAACTGTGGCATAAACATTTATACCTAAAGTAATGGGTGTTACACTCTGTGAAGCTCAAGTATTATTATTTAGCACCGCGTCTTACTACCGCTTCAGAAGCTCAAGTAAAAGATCTTTTCTTTAACAAAAATAGTTATTGTATTACCTATGACATTGGTGGAATTTCAATAAAGAGACTGTCAATCTGATGCAGGCAAATTAACAGGATCAGCTTTGTATTAAGAACAGTTTAGCCAACTTAAATATGCACATTTTTATTTCTACCAGATGAAGATAAAGTAGTAAAGGGAAATGGCTAGACTAGAATTGGGGCATAATAAAAAAAAAATATTTTCATTAAATAACCATGAGGCTTATTTTACCATAAAATTCCTGCCAACCTTACCTAATCATGTTTGAGAACATTATATGTTAATAAAAATTGGGATGGATGGGGCCTACCTAGGCTACCCATGTGTATTTACTAAGATGGATATTTTTGCTGGTTTGAAGATTGAAATTATTCAGGAAATGCTGAGAATAATTGGCCTAACGATAGGTATCTTGTTAAACCACTGAGTTTACTATTTTCTAAATTTGAACTTAAATTGTGATACCTTAATATTTGAATATCTTTCACGTTTATGTATAAACTGTAGTTAATAACGTCTGGTAATGTTATTTCTATGATTTTTTTTTAGAAATAAATCATTTATTATTATTTGGTTAGTGTTATTACACCTTTAAAAACATAATGGCCTATGAACATATTGACTGTTTTATGTGGTTTGACATTTGCATTAGGCTCTCCTAATAGATATATAAGAATTTCAAATTTTGTTGGTCAACATGAAGTAGCTTTATATGGTTTTGTCTTTGCTATTTACATAAAAATATAGGCCTCTACATTATTATAAAACTGATTTTACCAATAGACAATTATATAGTGTCAATAAAAACACTCAAATGCAATGCCAATATATTGATTTTGTTAAGTAAAGTACCCATCATATAGAGTAGGTTTTTTTTTCCAAAATATAAACATTTTATGACTGACAAATTGCAAGTAAGACACAATTATATTTTTATCTTATTTGAAGAAATCTTGAACATCTACTTTGTAATGAAATAACAATATATAAGCTCATACAAGTATCTATTCGAATAAATAGATTACACCTGCCCCACCTGTTGGATGAATTTACAAATATAAAAGTTCAAATTAATGTTTAAATTTTTTTATGGAATTAGGAACTAAGTTCAATGCAGCACCCACAAAAGCTAGCCAGCTAGCTCCATCCAGTCCCCCTCATTACAGCCTATCTCTTTCAAGTTCAGTCTAATGTTATCCTCCCATCTGTGTCTAGGTCTTCCCAATCTCCCTAATGGGTTTGTGAGTCTGAACACAATTCTAGATTCTCCCTTTTCTGCTGCATGTCCTGCCCACCGTAGTCTACGAGACTTTACTATCCTAACAATGTCCTGCGATGAGTACAGGGTTTGTAACTCATCATTAGGTAATTTCTTATACTCCCATGTATGTAGCCTACATTTCTGGACCAAATATCAACCTAAGTAGGGTCTACCTTGTTTTAGAACACCGTTTTATTTATTTATTATATTTTTTTCCCCGTGTTAGGTAAGAGACCACATTTCACATTCATAGAAAACTGGTAAAATTGTTTAGTATCTTCTGAGTTTTATATTCTTTGACAGAAGGTGAGATGTCAACAACTTACTGACCAAGTAATAGCATGCATTTTCCGACAGTTTTACTTAATTAATTTACAATCTAATATCGTTATTGCTAGTTAAAATTATTCCTTAATATTTGACATTAATCCCGTCAATTGATATATTGTTTAAAGTAATATCAAATTATCACCCCCCATCTATGTTATCTGTGCTATCATATACTTAGTCTTTTTTCATTCACTTTTACACCTATTTCATTATTAGCCTCTAATAAATTGTACCATTTAATGTCACACCTACCATCCATAATCAATATAGGCTAAATATTATGTTTCTTACCCATCCTAGCCATTTATGCATATATAAACTAGAGTTCCAAATTATATTGATCAAATAAACAATTTGATGTTTAGGAAAATATAACGTCATACACTACAAAAGATCATGGGCCAAAATAAAAGTTTCTCAAAATTTCTAGGTGTCTATGGTTATTATGTGATTTTATAAGGTTTTTTATATTATTATTATTATTATTATTATTATTATTATGTTATATTTATAAGGTTATATTCCAAAATTTACATTTCAAAACAACAATCCCACAAAAAATGCAATCACTATAGCCATAGTAATTCCTAAAAACTGTCAAGAACTCTAGGTTATCGTAATTTAAACTATAAACACTAACAACTCGTTGGCATAGCTAGCTAACACGCAAGTCGAGTTGAGTTAGACTACCGAGGATGTTGAGATAAAGGTTCAAATCTCGGTCGGGTGAACTGAGTTTTTTTTTTCCTAAATGGTTTTTTACTCTACCTTCACACAACTGCGGGTTCACTTTCTCTAAATTCAACCATCCCAATTTCTAATACATTAATCATAATTAGTACTTAAGCATATAACCCACAAAAAAAAATTACCAAATTGTTGATTGTTTATAACATTTTCTGAAATTGTTTTACCTTATTTCATTGATGGAAGAAAGCAAACACTTGTACAGTTAAATGTACGAAACATGTGAAGCTTAAAGGTGCGTATACATCTGCGAGCTGAACAGTTCACAAGCCACTAGTTCTTATGATTGGGACGGGGTTTGGAGCGCTGAATGAACTGCTTGTGAACCGCTCGGGGCGATCCGCCTCCTGTTAGTTTTTCTGATGAACACAAAGGCGTTCTCAGCTCACAATGGGATGGTGTCGTGTGTACTTCGTTGTTTTTCTTTCTTCTTGCAAACCTCCAACGACTAATTTTGTGCCTATTGATTTTGTTCCACCGTTTTTTATTTAATTATGGAATGACCTGAAGAAAATTTACTTAAACTGATTGCTTTTTATAAAACCAAATCCTTAGTCTTGGATCCTAAACATAAGGATCATTAAAAAAAATTAAAGATGATGCCTGGAGGGAAATAGGTGCTGAGATTGTAATGAAATAAAAAAAATGAAAAAAAACCTTTTAAAGGAAAAATAAATAAATATTTTTTCGGTTCATTCAGTCAGTGAAAGAGAAATCTGTGTCTTCTCTTTGTCTATATAATTGTGTTTTAGTTGGGCGCCACTCCTAGTATCTAGGGGGAAAATAATAATCAAAAGGAAATAACATTTACCTCGGCTATCAACTCAGTGGCACGACGACTCTTAAACTCGGGACTACTGGGTAAACTTAAAACTATAAAACATGAACAATTTAGATAAAAATAAATGGATTGTTGAAGAAAAATGCAATTTAGGCTACAAATGAAAATAAATGTATATAAAAAAAATTGTTGGCACGTTTGTGGATTTATTGTTGTTTCCCTTTTGTCTACATCCAAATCCTACCTATGTAATTCCGGTTAGTTATAATTCTAAATTAACAAGGTATAGCTCAGTATTGTTGAAACCAAAGGAAGAGAAAAGAAATATATATATATATATATATATATATATATATAATCAATAAAATTAATAATTAGACATAAAACATAATGTTAATTAATTCTTTGTATTAGTCTGTCTTTCTGGAAGTAAATAAGTTCTGATTTATATAGGAGAGAGAAAAGAAATGATGGTAATAATCGAAAGTTGAAGAATTGGTTTGACCTTACCCATGAATAATTAGTCCATATTGAAACACCATCTTCATAAATTTGTTTCACTTCAAATTCTTCCACAATTTAAATGAGCATAAATATTGTAGTTCTTACACACACACACACACACACACGCACACACACACACTTAGCTTCCCTTTTTTGCTACTTTCACCTTAATCTACCACCTTTGAATCACTATAAAATAACTTGAATTGGGAGCTCCATCGATTTGGCTCCATGTTGGACCACCAACCAGGAAGAAGCCCTCTCTACTCTTCAAAAAACCTTCCAATCTTCTAAATTTAAAAATGTTCTATTCTTACTTCAAAGTCCAAAGAGAAAACAAAATAAAAAAAACTAAAATAAATTGTTGGCTATAGACTAGGGAAAAAATAAAAATGAAATGTAGGTTTAATATAAATATTGAAATATAGCCAATTGAATGTGAATAATTTTTTATAAAGAATTAAATGTCTATTTCCTTCTGTCAAAAATTGAACAGCCCACTTGTTTTTTCTTCCTTTCTTCTTCTTTTACAAATCACGAGATCCTCTCCTCACTTGTTTGATAGCACTGCGCATGCGTTAAAACAAACATGGTCGACTTTCAAAATAAATACAAGAGTCAAACACACTTCTTAAAAGGATAATTAATATGTTTAATAAAAGGTAAGTGTTCTTCCTTAAATCAAAATTCCTTATTTAAATTATTTAAAACAATGTTTTAAGTTGTTCCTTCCCGTCCTTTTATTTTATTTAATAGATGTAAACAGTATCATTAGTCAGGCCGGCAACCAGCTGGCGAGCTTCGAAGATTTCACGCGAAATTAAATTGGAAATTGTTCACAAAAAAGTAGAAAACAATAGGGAAATACAAGGTAGGGTGGCAAATAACATCACAAGATAAATATATCTGCGGACCAATGTAAGAAGAAAATATGTTTGCTGGCTTCTAACCAGCTTGATAAAAACAAAATAAAAAGCAGCAAGGATACTTGAAAAGGTACGTTATAAAACATAAATAATAACAATGTTACAAACTTTTAAACTCTTGTCTATAAAATATATCATTGTTATATGTAGGTTGTACACACTTTTTTTAATTATTATTTAATGACACTCACCTACGTCTAAGTATGTACCTGCTTCATAATTGAGAATAGGTACTAATACCTAGATAATTAGTTTGCATTTGTTATTCAACTTTGTTTTATATATAGTTTACAATCTATATTTATTTTTTCAGGAGGATCCGAAATATATGTGATTGGGTGGTTTGCCTACGAAGCTTTCAAGTTCCTGGAGGACAGGGATTTGCCAAGAAAGAGAATTACAATGTTGAGTAAAATTAACGTATTCAAGCATATTTGTTTTGCCATTCTAGAGATCTTTAATTCATGCAATAATCAGCTATTTCATCCCTAATTTTTTTACAATAATTTGTGGCTTTTCGGGAGACATTTGTTAGTGATAACATGGACGTCATATCTCCCTCATTCCTCCATGACCCTTTAATTAAAACTCCATTAACTTCATGGTCTAATGTGCCAACAAGTGTGTGCAAATTTGGTTCATGGGTCCTTAGATAATTATGCAACAAAATGACTGTCATCACTATCAACTCAGATGTTTCGGGCTCCAAAAACATTGGTTTTCTTAAAACCCGAAACGCTGCACTTGATATACCGAAGGTGTTTTCAACTATTCGATGGCCCTTACTTTAACAATAATTAAAATTTCTCTGAAGAGTTCCTTTGGCAAAGTCAGCAGAGTATGGCTTCATGAGGTTTTCACTTAGAGCAAATACACTAATGCCTGCAAAAAAATAGAGTTTGCATAAAACGCCTCGGTAGTTCTTATGATAATGGAAATCCCAATGTGTTTCCTGTGAGAATGCGATTTAACTTACTCGCTTAAAAAACTCCCCCATCTGAAATTCTTCCTTGTCATCCCATGTCAGGAAACATAAAGTTGTAATTTTTATCCACTAATGCAAAAAGCACAATACTGAAGTTGGATTTACAATTAAAAAACTCTGTACCTGAGATCACTAGTGCTTGCAAAATAATGTGTTTCCCGTCAAGGGAACCAACACAGTGAGGCAGGTTCCAACGTGTTTATAATGTCTTGCTAACTTCCTTCCAAGCTGTAGGAGTAATGGGTAGCTGAAACAGAAATCATATTTAAACACTGAAAGCAAAATTCAGTTAATTTGGTCAAATTTTTTGTGTTTTATTTCAATTTAAAGTTGTATCATGTAAAAAAACACCCTTATTAAATAATAAACCAAAAATTGCCGTCCTAGGGAAACATTTATGCAAAATATAATTTAAAAAATAGATAGTACTTCATAGATAGTATTTCATGGCATGATATGTACATTTACAGGAGACAGATGGGATACCTGGAACTGAAGATGACATCAAGGCAGGAGTCATGTCTTCCAAACAAAGGGAACAAGAGACAACAGCGTCATCTTCTACTCCTTAATCTACTTAGCGAGTGAAGGGAAAAGGATGATATCAGTTCATCAATGAAGAACAGTGCGTTAGACATCTTTAAAACTTCTGCAAAGAAGTTGGACAAAAAACTCTCTAAACCCAACGAAATAGATTCATTTTATACCTACGTCGTCGCTGCAAAAGTAAATAAATACTCCCCTGAAGCACAGAAAGCGGTTTAGCATGCCATGTTTGAGATACTTATGAAAGCTGATAGAGGATTGTTTGATTGGCCTGCTCCAAATTGTCAATACTCCTACCTACAACTTGCAAAATCCTGCAGAAAGGGGACCTACTCCCCTCATGTATTCACAACCATATTTTTCGCAACCACAGCAAGCAATGCCTCCTGCCATCCACTTGCCATCTGAGGTAGCAGGTTCTCAAAATCATAAGGTGACATTTGCATGAAATTCTTATATTGGCTGCTTATTTCATGTGATTTCAAGTAAATAAGTTCTGCACCAGTGTTTTTTTATACAGGTGCCACCAACGTCGTTGTTTCCTCTTATTCTTGCACAAACTAACCATCACTAAAGCTTTTCCACTCATTACCAAAATGGCGCAATTTTCTTCGCGCAAAAACATGATTGCAAGTACATGCACCAGTGACAAATGACTGCTGGTGACTCGCGGTTGGTTCCTTCCTATATCTCATGGATTGCTGGAAGTTTCTTGTGAAAATAATTTCAACGAACAGTTCACAAGCGGCTCACGAACGATTCAGCTCCCAAATGTATACACAGCTTAAATATTGAAATGATCCTTAGCTTTCGGATATAGCATCAAGTATCATATTTATGAAATGAAAAATGACTCTAGGACACAGGAATCAAACCCAGGATCTGGCATGTGCTCACAGTCATTCTTCACTCATTGTTTAATACAGAGTCTTTGATGGACGTATGGAAATCATGCTTTCACAATGAGCTATCATTGATACCACATCGAACTGTTTCATATAACATTTCACCACCTTCCTTTACTAATGTTGAAATTGAATCTCTAGCCTACCTGAAGATCTATGGTTTTTAAAGTCCTAATAGAGTATTTTGACCAGGACTGTGGAGGCGGTACGCCAAGCCTTTTACTCAGACGCCTCTATTTATTTTTCTATTGTCCAACTTTGACTCTAACTCTGACTCCTTCAGAAATGGCTGAAGTATGAATGTAATTAGTAATAACAAATTTACTGCAATAAAATTCTTCAATACAGATAACTTCATTGGAAGCTTTTCTGGACTTGTGAATTTATATTTAAAAAATTAATTAGTCAATCCAAATTACAAAATATTAGTTCTAAAAATAAAAATACTATAAAGCTAAAATTATATATTTACCATGTATTTTGATAATATAACTTTTTATTTTGGAATCTTGAGTTTGTAAGCCTACTTTTTTAACAACTTCGACTCCAAAGTCCTGCTTTTGACATCTCTAAGACTGTTACCACTGGTTCAGCAGTATGGATTTTGATAATAACTTTTACCTAATTTGTAATTTTTTATAAACATTCAAATGATGACTGAAGGTAGTCATTCCATCTACTCTCATATTTTACTAAACTGGCCCCTAGCTTTATAACCTCACGTCATATGTTGATACATAAAGTTCCTTGATAGTCTATTTTTGCTATTTTGTTCTATCTTGCTAACTTTACCCATTAAATACTCTTTGTTTATTAATGTGGCACTGTGGGGTTCAAACCCCCTTGGCTGCACCAGTGTGTGTATGTATTATATATATGTATATTCACACTGTTACTGATAATCTATTTTTGGATAAGTCTACTTATTAGTCAAATTAAAAACTATATATATATATATACATATATATATATATATTAATTAATATGACTAGCAGGATCCTGAGCTTGATTCCCAGCTGGTGCCATGAGTAATTTTCCCGAAGGGGGAACTATCTCATCAGTCACCAAGGTTTGGTTTATTAGTCTTAAGTTAGGTTTAAGTTCATTACTGGCTCCACACCTTCATAATCACATCATCTCATTGCGGGTACGACGCGTAGATAACCTCCGCAGGTGTAACCTGGGTAACGTTCTGTGCCACCAGAGTGGATAAAAGTCTACACACACAAGCTATCGAACTAAATAATATAGTCCATGTCTCCCGGTCATATATTCCATATTCTAAAAGAGTGTCTGAACACACTAAAGGTCATTTTTGATCAATGGTTTTTTTTAATCTTTCTTCCAAACGAATTCTGGTTAATTTTCTCTTAAAATACCATAGGCATACACTTTTCTTTCCAACTCATTTGATTAAATTGTTTGGTAGTGAACTAAATCATTATATAAACCTGTAACAGCATCATTAACTTCAGCTCGTCTTATTGCTAGTGACTGGGAGGTTAGGGATCGAATCCCATATTGATCTATTAAAGAGGGTTTTTCATAAAGTTTTCCACTCTACCGCCACGCAAATGCGAGTAAATTTGATCTAAATTCCACTTTCCCTGTCAGACTTAGTGTACATTTGCGGATTTAGGGCCAGTTTCATAGTCAAATTTAGTAAGCCTCAAGTGGGGCGCTACACTAAATACAAGACGACACCTACCTAAACCAGAATGGAATGAACCAGTTTCCTATTCGAGAACGGCCCATTCCATTCTAGTTTAGGTAGGTGTCGTCTTGTACTTAGTGTAGCACCGCACTTGAGGCGTACTAAATTTGACTATGGAACTGGCCCATAGTCCGAGTGGATAGTGAGATGTGGGATAGAATATATATAGTAACCCTTATAATACATGTTTCAATGAAATTGTACTTTCTAAATATGATTTTTTTTAACGAGCATCCAACCCATGTAGTCCAAGGACCCCTAGAGGGTTGTATATATTTATAATCGTATCTCACGATGGAGCGCTCTACACAGTTCTGTGCATGTCGACATCGAGACGCAATGTGCCGGAATCTGAACCTCGTGAGGAATGTGGGTGAGCGTCGCGGCGCAAGCCTTCGTATCGATCTACACACTACAGCGGCGTCGTCTTGCGTGGCTGCGAGACCGAGCTACCCCCCTTTCATGACTTCTGGACTACATTCTGGTCCCGAACAAACTGATCTCGTTTCGTTGCCTCAGCCTGTGGTCAAGTTGGGGAATTCGCTAGACATTGAAATGTTACTCAACCACCTCTGCAGTCTCCGCCGTTTCGAATCCCTGCTAAGACAAAGTTTTGTTTTTAGCAGGTAGGGTGTAACGCGCTGAAAGCGGTTGAAATATGAGTGATTCGGAGTTCACTATAGGTGTGTTCCTAAGTGCTGATATATCCACTAAAAGAGTAATTTACGTCTTAGGGCCAGTTTCATAGTCAAATTTAGTACGCCTCAAGTGCGGCGCTACACTAAATACAAGACGACACCTCCCTAAACTCGAATGGAATGGGCCGTTCTCGCATAGGAAACTGGCCCATTCCATTCTGGTTTAGGTAGGTGTCGTCATGTACTTAGTGTAACGCCGCACTTGAGGCGTACTAAATTTGACTATGAAACTGGCCCTAAGAGTTTGAAACCAGTGGAAACATTTAAACCTACCTTAGGTCTAACTAACCAAACCCTAGTGACCATTGGATGGTTGTTCTTTCGGGAAAAATACTCAATGTACCAGCCGGAAATTGAACCCTGGACATCTATGCTCGTAGCTAGGTACACTGACCACTACACCACAAGGCCGGTTTGTTTCCTAATTCTCCTTCTCTTTGCAAGCATTAGTAACAATAATGGTGACCTGGTGGTCTAGCCTAGAGTAGGGGTAAGGTGTCAGACTTCTGTGCTGGGGTCTGAGGTTCAATCCTCGGTCCCGGCACAGATTTATCTGATTACCAAACCCTTCCTTAACCTCTGACAAGACGTGTATTAATCACTACTTGTGAATGTGAGGAATGCCAGGCCTCCACCGTTGTTCGGATCCCACGTTAAACTGTAGGTCCTCCATTTCATCTCACAATCACCCTACCATTACACATTAGCATAAGTGCGTATAACCCGAATGGGTAGACGCGATAATAATAATAAGTAACAATAGTGCTTCATCGCTTGAGTCAATTTTAAATAAAATGCTATCCAGTTGTTACCAAATGAATGTTGGACACCGGTGTTCCACCACTGTTCGCCACACCTTCGCCAGTGTCTCAGTTTGAATATATCCTAATATTGACCTGTTTACTCTTCTCAGTCACGGAAGCCGGTCAGAATACTCAAATTACGTGCGCTGTGGTAAAGATGACACAGGAGATTGTATGGATGTAATTAAAAGGATTCGGCCAACGCCCGCGATTAAACACTGTTATTTGAACTAAACTTGGACGCTATGCGTCTTTGGATAACTTATAACTTTAAATTGCATTGCAGCAAAGTATTTACACTCCACGGATAGTCCGTCTTAAAATAGTTTTCAACTATTGAACGCGTTCCTAAATGTCTTTAAGTCGATTACATGATCCTTTCTACTAAATTAAGAGTGTTCAAGACAGTTAGTTGTAAACTACTGTATTTATTTTGTTAGGAAACTATTTCTTCTCAGGGTTAACACATTTTAGTTCTAAAATAAACATTGTTCTGGACCTTCTATAATATTTTCATTAGTAAATATAAATAGTATATTTTATTTGATATCATTTAAGATCGAGAATAGGGTAGGGCTGAGGAAGGTATAATTTAGTGTAACTGGAGAGTGGGAATAAATTTATATCTCTCTCGACACAAGGTCGGCATTCCAACTCGGACATCCCTGTCACTGGCAAATAGAACAAGACGAGACTGATGCCTTTGGCTGCGTGCCTACAAATCTAGGCATTGGGCGTCGATACGTTGTGTTTGTTCACTTTCACCAAGTAATAAACTAGCTGTCTGCCGTTTTAGTTATGGAATTGGGTTTGGAAAGCCACCCACAGTTTAAGTTTAGATATGCTTATTAAATTCTTGAAAAAAAAATCTTGCACATTGCGGCTTAAGTGTAAGCTATACTGTATTTATAATTTTCTAAAGATTTTCAAGGCATTAAAAGAAATCAAGCTATACATATTAGTAAAGACTTACCCAGCGCGTGACAACTCATGGATAGCTCAGTGGTAGAGCATTGGTGCGCTAAGCCCAATATCTCGGGTTCGAGTCTCGTGTCCAGGTATCATTTTTCAATACGTTCGATTATAAATATTTTGCTTAAAGCGTTTTTATTAGTATGGGTTTATACTCATGCATAGTATACAACTAATATCGAATAGTGCATCGCGTATTATGTAGAATGCATCATATAAATACAACCGTTTAAAATTTAAACTCTGTGATGAAAGTCTTACTCAAATCGATTGATATTTATCTCTAAAGTTAGCCCAACGGACCTAACCTCTGCTCTAGTAATTAAGGTCTTTTACAGATTTACACCTACTGAGAAAAACAAAGTTCACTAAACTGTATCTCTAGGATGATAATGACCTATTTGATTTTCATATGGCTCTGATTTTATTACTTTCGTGAACATTAAGGTAAACCTACTGCTTAACAGCAAAATCAAAATTATTTACCCTTCATTTTTAATCATATTTACACCCGCTTTGGTGGCCGCAAGGTCTAACGCACTACTCTCACAGACTAGACTGCCGATGATTGGGAGTTGGGGGTTCAAATCTCGAACGGATGTACTGAGCAGTGGTTTTCAAAAATTGTTTTATGCTCCCCTTGCATGCAAATGCAGGTACACTATAAGAAAACATAACCATCATAATCCCTAAAACCATAAGAGTATACCCCGAACGGGTAGTAGGGCGTAGTTCTAAAACAATCATATTTGTAATCGTATTAATCGTGTAGCATTAGGCTACAAGCATAGGAGAGTCGAGTCAGGAAAATATACAACTTACCCCGTTTCACCGTCCCTACGGCTAGGAGGACTACGAGTGCGCTAAAGTGCGCCACACAACCAAAGGTGGTCCAAAGAGCTTAAGCTGTGAAGAGAGGTTGTTCTACTATAATCTAGAAGGTTCCAGTTGTTTGGAGTGTATATAAGTTATTGTTGTCATGCGCATTCCACCCCTTTGGTGATCCATATGTATTCCCCCACCATGTATCCTGTTCTCCAATGTTCTCCTGGTTTTCTTGTATATATAGTGTCGGCAGGGCAGCTTGTCGGCACTCTTGGACTTCGCTTGAATGAAGGAATAAGAAGCTAAGGCTTCAGATAGCTAAAATGTAAGAACAAATTTCTTTTTCGGCTTAGTATTACTTCGTCATTATTAATTATTTATTTATATATTTAACTTTTCAAAATTATTGTTTCGGCAATATATTATTAATTTTGCAATGGGAAATTTATAATACATGTAGATCTTAGATCGATGTTGAATTTTGTCGCGTATGAAAAAAGTCGATTATTATATCGATATCGATACTTGATTTATTTTTATGGGTATCGATACTTAATTTACTTTTGAAGATGTCGATACCTATTTTTGCGAAGATTGATTAGTTTGAGGGTATAACTTCTAACCTAATTGTGAGATGGAAAAAAATTATAATGAGGGCTAATATTGATATTTTGCAGCCAATTTTAGTTTTGTCATCTATAAATATTTTGTGTATAATGGGAATTTGTATAGATTATTTAGAAAAGATGACGGAAGTTTGAGAACTCACCTTTGTAAATAATGAAGATAGATTTTGTAATTGATATCTATTTACGAGGGTCACGTAACTTTACTGGTTTGTTCCTTGCAGAAAGAAATGATTTAATTACTATTTTTTGTGATGCAGCTGTTTTGAGTGTGAAACTGCATTTAACTTATATATATATATATATATATTACCTCAATCATTCTAAATCTTAAAGAATTTTTTTTTGTCAACTCGACTATCATGATGATTTATTAATATCTCTATATATTGTACAAACTTATTCATATTCTTATACATTTAATTATTTTATTTATGAATTTATTCCATCAATACAATTTCAATTTTTTTTTAATGTTAGGAATAGAGATAATTATATTTAAGTCATGTGTTTTTTCTTATCTTTTTCTTTGTGGTTACATATATATAATTTTCTTTGAGAACGACCGCCAACATATCATTCCCGCAACCGGTGTGAGTTGCTTGCTCTGAGTTTCGAATGTCTATACTCAGACATTCAAAACAATAACTCCAGCTAATACGTCCTATTGCTCTTTTTTTTTGTGTTATTCATTTGGTCCTCCTATTGTGGTTTAATTTTGCTAAGGAGGGGTTCAATCGACGGTAAAACCAAGAAAGTTCGTTAAATACAAACAATTATATATACCACAAACATGAAAAGAAGATACTTTCCATATGTTGTGTACACTAGTGTTCAAGGGGGCTGTCTAGGTATATCATGATTTTGGTAGGAAGAACAATATCGGGTAGTTACTAAAATTACTAAAGTTACTAAAACAATTTTAAAATATTCACGCATCAACTCATGCTATTTGCAACTGTCACTTTTGATAGATATTATCGACTCCTATAACACAAACAATATAGTAAAATGTTTTTAATGTTTACTGTAAAGAAATCTGTTTGAATTTTCTTAACTGTCCATCCAACTAAAATCGGGCTTTAGCTTAGATAGGGCCAATTAGTTGATGCACTAGGGTTAAATATTTACAAAACCTTTAACAGCACATGAGTTTGGTGTTAATTGTAATGAATACACTTTTTTTTTTCAATGACCCAATATATAGTTTGAAAGTTGAAATTTTGTACTCAGCAAAGCCCAAAAATCCTCGTATTATGGTTGATCTTCTAGGCCTAAATGTCCGGGAAACGAAAGTATGGACAGCCTAGAATGGATCTTTGTGAATTAAATGATGCGTTTTAATAGGGGGGTCACAATACAAGTTATATTGCAACTAGTATTTTCCTTCTCCCCTGTTTGTTCTTGTACTGCCGGAAAGCTCCTTCCATTAGCATTATAAAATTCACTTATAATATGATTTTGGTAGGAAGAACAGTAAAAGTAAATTACTAAAGCTACTAAAACAATTTTGATATATTCATAAATAAAGTAAAATAATCTTATCTGCAGCTGTCACTTTTGATTGATAGATATAAAATTACACTTATAATTTACCCTCAAGAATTGTTGTCAATGTTGACCGCAAGAAATACGTTTGAATTTTCTCTACTGTTGTTATTATTATTAACACCGCGTCTTACTACCCGTCCGGGTTATACGCACTTATGCTAATGTGTAATGGTAGGTTGATTGTGAGATGAAACCGAGGACCTACAGTTTAACGTGGAATCCGAACCACGGTGGAGGCCTGGCATTCCATTCATTCACGAGTTGTGTTTAATACACGTCTTGTCAAAGGTGAAGGAAGGATTTGGCAATCAGATAAATCTGTGCCGGGACAGAGGATTGAACCCCGGACTCCTAGTACAAAAGTCCGACACCTTATCTCTAGACCTCCAGGTCACCCTTCTCTACTGTTCTTCCAACCAAAATCAAGGTATAGTTTCTAACGTTTGTGAATTTACACTAGACTATTATAGCGCCTAAATTGACAAAAGCCTTTTATCACATTATCACTATTCGATAGTTGTAAAGTACTGATGCTGGATGCCCCTCGTTGGAACGCCATTTGTAAAATACAGATACTGGATGCCCCTCATTGGAACGCCAGTTGTAAAAGCCTTAAATACTGCCCCTCGTTGAATACGCCAATTGTAAAGTACTACCCGTATTGTCATCTGCGGTTGAGAACTAGTCCCACGTTGTTGCGCCAATTGTAAAACATGTAATTTAAACAATAAATATTGGACTAGAGGTTGAGATAAATCTGCCCAAGAAATGAGAAAAACTGTGTCTTGCTGTCACAACGACAATTTTATTTGCCCTTAAGTTGTTTTGTAAATAAAATAAACCACCACTTAATGTTGTTAAACACTTCCATCTCGTCTGCCGTAGCAGAGTAGAAAAGACAAGAAAGACGTGTCTAACCAGCTAGCGTCCTCTCGAGTCGAGCCGTGTCAACCCAGACCACTCCTTGCTTTCTTTCCATCGACCAATAGGGTTAGTTTTTATATTATCGCGCATTTAGGAAAACAGATGTGCTACTCTGCACCTGCTATTTGTTTACTGCGTATTACAACACGGAAGTAAAAACCTTGTTTCTTGCACGTGCAGTTAAAATAAAAGAAAAAGAAACATGGCCGTAGTATAGAAAAGATGAGTTTATATTATATTAACTGAAAATAAGAAATATTAATATATTTACTTTAAAATATGATCGCGAATATTAAAAAGACAGGAAAAATCGATATCATTACATAGTCTCATTCCAATGATCTAAGTCCTTACATAATGTGTAAAAAAAAATTTTTTTTTAGCACAGCGTTTCACTGTCTGTTCGAGTTATGGATGAATAAGGTTAAATTTAGATGAAGTGTAAAGGCATTTGTGTAAAAGGAGAGTGGAAAACCATTAAGAAAAAACAAACTTCATTACATCCGACCGGGATTTTAACCCTTATCTCCCTGTCACCGAGAGTCTAGGATATTGCAAGAGTGACGCCTTAGACCATGCCACCACCGAAGCAGATATAAAAATTTAAAGCGAAATCAAATTTATGAATTTTACACTATTTACTAATCACCATGTTTCGACTATTAACGCTTTCATTGAAAATAATATGTTTCAACTTTTTTTTATTATTTGCTAAGCTCTATTCGCTATTAGTTTTTTTTACCACCGCCTCTTACTACCCGTTCGAGTTATACGTTCATGTACTGAATCTTGTGGTTTTAAGGGATTATGAAGGTTATATATTTAAAGGTAGTGTATCCACATTTGCGTGAAGTTAGAGTGGAAAAACTCATTTTGGAAAAAATTACTCTCATTACACCCGACCGAGATTCGAACCTCAATCTCCCAGTCGTCTATCCTACTGCGATAGTGACACCTAAGACCATACTGCCACCGAAGCGGGTCGCTGTCGGGTTATGTTAGGAATAAGTATAAACACAACCTTAGCCTTAATTTGAAGCATTCCTATTTAACATCATGACTGCTGGAAATCAAAACATTTTATAAGCGGAAGAAAGTTTCACTCTGTCTCGGCGCTTAGCGCTTTTTTATATTGGCCTTTGATGGGTTCGCCTTTAATTAAATTTAAGCCAAGAAAGCTCTTTGTCCTAGTATTTTCTCCGCGCCCATCTTCCACCCTCCTCCCACTCCATTCCGTTTGTAATATAAATTTGTCAGATTGTGCTCATGTCGGGGCACAATCCTCCTATCAAACTTTGCTTTTAACCGACTGAAACGGGAGGGAGGGGGGGGGGGCTCGCGCATCTCGGACATATATAATTTAATTAAAGAGTCCACCTTATAGCTGATTAACCGGGAAGCTGGATACATTCTTACGCTCTAACCGAAAACACAGGGAATTTCTAAAATTAAACTAATAAAATACTATGTATATTGAATAACTAAGCACTTGCTTATGTGGTTGCATGGTCTAAGGCGCATATCTCGTGTTGGACTAGACTCCCGATGACAGAGGGATCGGAAAACTAATCCCGGTCTGGTGTACTTGGAAAGTTTTTCACAAATAGTTTTACACTCTCCCTCTACGCAAATTCTGGCACACTTCCGCTAAATTCAATCGTCCTCATCTCTAGCTCATTAGTGCAATTAGTGTATCTGTCTATAATGTGGACAGAAAGTAAAACGTGACGCTAAAAACACGAAGCACTAATTCATACAGATCTCATCACCCCTTACACTTAAAAATGCTTTACAAACGAGAGCTTTCTAGTTAGCATTCTATTCATAAGTTATAATGGTGAACTATATGAAACAAGAGCGGTAGATGACGTCATACAAACCGTATTCGTTCGTGCGCATGTGTTTACAAAATAAAGAGTTTTATGTTGAAAGTAATATTTTGTATATTTAAAATATAAAATCACGTTTATGTATTTTATAATTTATAATAAAACCCTAAAATTGTGAATACAATCCTTTTTTTATTTATTATTCCACGCACTATAATACCTTTTGTTGCTAAAACCATGAAGCAAAAGAAAAAGTGTTATTAATATTTTTGTTCTTTCAATTAGTTACGAAAAAGTCAAAAAAGTAATCCTATGAGAAGTATTATAAAAACGTTTGATTTTTTTTATTGATATGTAATATAGTACTACTAATAAAATGATGATTTTCATATAAGTTAATATTAGTGACCTTTCAACTAGTGTGTGCAGTAAAAATCTTCTGCTAGCTGTCAGTATCCACCACTCCTACGTTGGATGGACTGTATCCTCAACTTGCTTCACTGATCGAATTCGTCTGAAGAAGGCAAACTGGACTGCCAATAGCAGCTAGATCGTGGTTCGAGTTCCGGTCGGATGTACTGAGTGTAGTTTTCCGCTGAGCCTCCACACAAATGCGGGTACACGTCATATTAGTTCACCCTTCCTCATCCTTAGCACATAGTAATTATTACATGTGCGAATAGCCCTAAAGTAGATAGTGTGACGCGCTGCTATTAAAAAAACTGATAATAATTTCTAATGGGAATGGTAGCGATAAAGCTTCCAAACCACAAACAATCCTCAATTACTTTTTTAATTGGTTTTTACCCTATTATAAATTACATATGTTTAAGTTATGTCTCTATCTATCCAACCTAAATGTTCTACGATCTCACAACTGAGACATTTCGTGTGAAAAATAACTAATTTTATATTTGTATTATTATTTTGATAGAGAATTACATTTTGAAATAGCAAACAACTTTTTAGATAACGCGAGATTTCTGGGTGCATGCCACGCGTTCCATCGGTCCGTTAGGCGGCTCCCACATGGGGACTGGCACATAAAATAAATTATAACAAACTCTTTCAATAGATGTTTTAATGGTTTAGTGCAAGATCTACTTAAGCGCTAAATCTAAAGACACTAAGATAGAATGGGGTAAATACAGTGCCACCCGCACCGGTGGGCACGCGAACAAAGGTGTAAGTCTCGTTTAGTCTGGTTTGCTGGTTACAAAGAGATAGTTCTAATCACGGACACGCGCGGCTTACAGAGATGCTTTTTAATCATTCCCACTCTCTTTGAACGCAAATGAGGCTACACTTCTTTGAATTATACCTTTTTATCTCTTCCTATCTTAATGTTATGCGAAGAATATGGGTCGGTAATAAAACGTAGTGTACGTAGGAAAATCATGGAAGATAGGTGGCTAGAAGCACTCCTGTCGGTCATCCCCACAACTACTGCGTGGACTTAATGTAAGTCTAGTCTGGTTTTCCGGTGACGAGGTCTGGGCTCGAATCCCAGCCAATGTTTACGGAGGTAGTTTTCCCACTTAAATTTTCTTTCATTTCTACTTTTCTCATCAACCCGTTAGTGAAACTAAAATATGTATAGCTTGGTCGGGTATTAATACGAGGTGGTAAAATAATACCAAGCTAAGGTGCCGTATCTGTTAACTGCTTGTTGGGCGGATAGTTTCGCGTTGACCTAAGATTTTGGGAGAGGTTACATTATTTCCCATATACAACTAATAAACCATTCATGAACTATTGACGTCAACTTTCGAGCGAGACGCCTCCCGGTCGAGGGTGATGTTTCCCCACGAAGACGACGTGTCAGGTTCTCGTTGAACGATCTCTCACTGGAATATTCTTAGACGCACCGTCGCTACGGAAAGCTGCTCTCAAATAAGCTCCCGTCTGGGAGGCAGCACCTCCCGCCCACCTCGTGCTCTCCATCGCCTCTCGACTAAGATGGCATTCACGCTGTGACGAGACAGGATGTACCCTCCACTTTCTTCTATATCCTAACGCTGTTTCTGGATTAATTCAGAGGGAATCTTTGGTTCGGCGGCGCGCATCAACACGACTCTAAGGAACACAAGACAATCGATTCAGAGGTCGGCGTCGAGTCGATATTTGTCTCGTGTTTGTCTAAATTCTCCTAGGTTTCTCTAAGGAGCTCGGTTCGGTCGAATAAAAATGGGGCTGTTCCCCACTTCATTTGGAGGTTTTCCATAACCGTTGTTTGAAGCGGATATAATCAAAAACATAGACGTGTACTTATTTTATTTACGCTTCGTCTTACTACCCGTTGGCCTATCCGCATTTAACTCTACTAACGGTCTAGGGATGAGGAAGATAGAGTTAGAGTGAATGTATTTGCATTTAATTCGGGGGAGTAGACTCACTGTAAATGAATGCATTCATAAATCTTGTTATTAAAATTAATTTAAACCTACCCGATTCACTATCCATTCATAAATAAATAAGATAGGGGTGTGCGAAGTCCACTTTTTCAATTCGAAGCGAACTCGAATCGAATATATTATGAAATATTCTTGAAGCCGAATCGAAGTTTGAATATTTTCTTCTAGTTTTATGCATGAAAAAAGATTAAATTGTGCTCATTTATATTACTTTATACACTAAATTTACGGAAAATGTTTTATTGCATAATTGTTTGTAATATTTAGTGTTTCTTCGACAAATTAAGTTATCACAACATGCAATTCAATTTCTTCAGATTTTTTCCTTATTTTAATTTATAGAGTACAAACCAAATGAGAATGCCAGTAATTTAACATAAATGGGGTATTTTAGCTGTTAATGTTTTTATTGGCGAAGCTTAGAAGCCAAGTTGAAGTTTCAAAGCTTTGCACACCCCTTAAAATAATATATTAGTAACGATCATATAACATTTTAAAACACTCCATTTCCAGGCCAGGCGTTATCCTCTTCTATTATTACGCTTCTGCGACTATTATTACTACTACTACTACTACTACTACTACTACTATTGTTTAAAATATTTCTGAACTGGAATATTTTTTTAAAATGAGGTTTTGTTTAATTTTTCTTTCAGCGATTGGGCGACCTTGAACAGTCAAATTCAACCTTGCTTTTTGGCGACATCTAAAGACACAAGTATCTTACCATTGTATATGGTATGCATTCTAAAGCAATCTCTTTGTTATTTCTCGCTTTCTAGGCACAATTTTTACTTTGTTACTACTTACTCACTTTAAATAATGATATTGACCTGTTCATTCTTTGGAGTAGAATTGATATATTTCATTTTAATTTAGTTCCATCCTCCTATCAATAATAGATTAATAGGCAGTTATTAAACTGTGAAACTAATGCGCTTATGAGATTGTGAGCTGGCGGAGTTGGCGTCAAACTCGTCTAGTCTGGTTTGCAGGTGACGGGAAGGTTGGGGCTCGAGTCTCGGCTGGGTGTTCTTGGGTCTTTCCTACTAAAAGGTTTTCCACTCCATCCACATAATAACGGGCACATTTCTTTTAAATTATTTTCCACTCATCCCTAACTCATTAGTGTAAATATGCGGACGCAGGGATTGAGTAAAACGCGTTACAAAAAATTAGTGTCTTTGTTAACTAATATGTTTGTTATAAAAATAGCATAAGATAATCTTATTTTTTGAGAGTTCCGCAAAGTTGAAAACGCCACTGATCAAGAGGTATGTAAATACTTTGCCGAATTACAATCCAATTGGTTGACCTTACCAGACGCATTCAAATTATTGGTATCGTTTGTTTCAACTCAACACATCGACTTAACCACAATCAAATTTTCCTAAAAGAATCTTATCTGACATATAGAAAAGTTACTAAATATACTTTCACTTATCCATGTGTTTTGTAACTGTCACTCGTAGTGGGTATTATCAATACCTATAAAATAATACTACATAAATTAGTAAAACGTTAACTATTTTCGTCGCGAAAAATATTTTTGTATTTTCTAAACGGACCTTCCTATGAAAACTGGACTGTGGATCCTGGACCAGCGCAACTATAATCTTTGTGGCGCCCTTATCAAATAACCTAACTTCGTGTTGTTTTTATTTGATCGCTTCTTCGGATTTAGAGGGTGATTTATGGAGGAAAGGGGTTGGCTGAGGCGCCAAGAACTTAAATTTGTACCCGACCGGCGCCTTCTGAAGCGGAGGCCGTCTAGATAGCAGAACTGCATTGCGCAAAGTCAACATCCATTGACTGGGCTGCCTCTCCCCTCTTATAGTCAGGGAGATGGAGGTAATTTTGTAAAAATATATCTGAACCTATCTCGAATCTAGACTCGGGATATGTAGGGTATGTATAGACTCTCGGATATGTTTTGTTTGGCTAGTTGTTTTCCATGTTGACGGATCTATCGCTTTTCTTTGAGATCTTCACGACCCACTTTAGTACTCAAGGTGGTTTCTGAACATGGACAATGAGTGATTTGGAGGAGTAAATGTTCTAAACGTGTATTATGGTAGCATATACAATGGGACCTGCATAATTCGAATTTAAAGGGATCAGGGAAAAATTCGAACTAAATAAGTTTCTTAAAAGTAATTGAAAAGAAACACAGTTAAGTTTGCAAATAAACTAAAAAACTTTATCAAACGTATTTGGACATAATCTGTTCACAATTTTTTTTAAACTTCGAAAATTTTAATGTTTTCCTGATTTAAGTCTCTCCATCATAGTATATGATTCTAATGTAATGTAATTCTAATCTAAGTTAATGATTTATAAGACCCTGGATTGGATATTGTCATCAAGATACACACACACTACTATACAATATGTACTAAACAACACTAAAACTAAACAACAAAACAAAATAAATTCGCATGTCACAAGAATATCGTTACGACCGAATCACTAAGACCAGCGCACGTAACTGCTCGAGAAGTTTGATCTTGACTAAAGGAGTACAGCACTGTACGTGTAAACAAAGACATGGGAGATTGGGAAGGGGGAGGGGCGTGAAGAAGGTTACTGACCGCATTCCAACGTCGCCTCTCTTGGTTCCAAAATTAGAACAACATTGCGCCGCAACTATAATTAGGAAAACAGTACTGCACAGTACATTACAGCTTACGAAAAGTTGGAATTAACCAAGACAAAATTTGGAATTATCCAAGATTTTTTAACATTGTTTTAATAACAAAATTCACGGGGTCGCGTAAAAAATTCGAACTAAAGACGATTTCGAATTACAGAAGTTCGAGTTAGTCTATTAACGTCAACCGGGGTACAACTGACCCTCTTTTTGTAGCTTTCATCAAATGCCTCTCACATTTTATTAAAAAATTGCTAGGAAATATTGTTATAAGTAAATATTAATAATACCTTTCATTCCAGTTTATTAAATTGTTTTTTAATCTTGTGAAATAAAAGAGGGGGGTAAATGTTACATGGCGTTTGAAGTAGCTTTGACCCCCTGTTGTTTTAGCACACAAATCAGTTCAAATTTCCGTTAGGGTAAATGTTGATGTTTATTAAGTGAACTATAGCTACTCTAGAGTGGAGTCAATCTTCCCCCGTGAAAATTTCATCAATTTTTATAAAAGAGGCCTTACAAATTAAATTACCTTTCAACATAGACAAATTAACCTTTATCTTATAAAACTAAGCAAATACGAGTAATTCAAACCTATGAGAAAGTTTCTAAAGCTAAAACTTTGATACAGTTGGTTATTGAAAATTAACTCTAATAATGTATATTAGATGTTAAAAGTATAAAAGTATATAGTGACAAAAGACAATAGTCAAAATGTTCAACTTAATCTCCTTCACTTGAACTCTTCCTGGAAACTTGTATTTAAAACGTCTACCATGCACTTCCAATATGAGGGTGGGAAAATTTGCAAGGAACACATCAGTTTCTTTAGGAACAAAGGTAGTTTTCATGGTGGCTGTTGAATACAATCCCATGACTTCTAACAGTGATTTAGAACTAATGATTTGGGGGATGCTAGATTTTAAAGTTTAATTTCACAAATACTGTACCTATATGTATGTAATCCACAAATAAACAAAACATGTTTATTGGCGCATTTTTTCAGGGGGTCACTGTTACCCAGGTGTAAAATAATTGTGGGGTCAATGTTACAGCCTTACGAAATATTTTTTTTAATTGAAAAATTTGTTAAGATAGATGAAATAATGCTGAGTATTCATTAAAATAATAATTATTATTATTAGCACCACGTCTTACTACCCTTTCGGGTTATACGCACTTACGCTAATGTGTAATGGTAGGGTGATTGTGAGATGAAATGGAGGACCTACAGTTTAACGTGGAATCCGAACCACGGTGGAGGCCTGGCATTCCCCACATTCACAAGATGTATTGTCAGAGGTGAAGGAAGGGTTTGGTAATCAGATAAATCTGTGCCGGGACCGAGGATTGAACCCCGGCCGCCAGCATAAAAATCTGACACCTTACCTCTAAACCCCCAGGTCACCGTTAAAATAAGTAAATTGGACCATATTTTATTCCGTTATACCTAGGCCATACCACTATTTTTGCTCGCAGAAAGTTTTTTCTTCTTTTTCTTTTGCGGATTTTTCTTGCCTAAGCTATAAGAATTTTACATACAGATTGAATCGTTTTTAATTCCATGATACATACTTCATAGAGTAGAAGTATCAAGCTACAATTTACATAATGAGAGTTCAAACCACTAGTGAAGGAGAAAATCAAAGTTTTAAGCAGAATTCACCCAAGGGTCAAGGCTAGCCCTGGGGGGTCAGAATTACCCTGGTTGATGGTACGAGAGTAGCGCGTTAGACAACACGGCCACCGTTATATGCAAGGTAACGATCGTCTAGAACAGAGGTTTCCAAACTTTTTGGAGTGAAGGAGCCCTTGCAGCAGAAAAAATACATGCTGGAGCCCACATAATATTTTTTTAACAATAATATTATGAATCTTCACTAAGGATAGTTATTATTATTACTATTATTATTAATAATAGCACCGAGTCTTACTACCCGTTCGGATTAGACGCACTTACGCTAATGTGTAATGGTGGGGTGATTGTGTGATTAAATGGAGGACCTACAGTGGAACCACGGTGGAGGCCTGGCATTCCCCACATTCACAAGCTGTGATTAATACACGTCTTGTCAGAGATGAAGGAAGGTTTTGGCAATCAGATAAATCTGTACCGGGACCGTGGATTGAATCCCGGACCCTCAGTAGTGAAGTCTGACACCTTACCCCTAGACCACCAGGTCACCTCAAAGGATAGTTAATTTTATAAGTCTAAACTAGTAAATTCTTATAAACGAACAAGAAAATATCACATATTTTGAATGCGCCTTTAGCAAATGTCCTTTATTGAGATTTAAAAAAAATGTCATCCAGGGAAATGGGCCAACTGAAACAGGCCATTTTCGTGACCTGTAATGTCACCAACCATACTGCATGGACTTGTAAATTTGAGAACCGCATGGCGTTTTATACATTGTTAAAGGGATACAGGAGTGTTACATGGCCCCTAAAATGAAACCTAAACATGGACACCCAGTTTACCCTTAAAGGTATCAAACTTACCTTGACGGGTTAAATTATGAAGCTTATATACTACTACTACTACTACCACCACCCCCTTTCAAGGGTAGCGGTGTGTAGTATCATTTGAGAACATACGTTATCCTTGTTAAAATAAGGAAAACGTTATATGACCCAACCAACACTTTACTAAGGCTTGATTCTGATGCTCGAACAAATGTGAGCTGGCATATGGTGGTTTGCAGCTCTGAGTGGAGCAAATTGCTAACCAGTTATTTTCTCACATTTACCTATATATTCTACACCACTTGGTGGTAGAATCCATAAGTGTAACAACTATCTGAGCTTCACGTTCTGCTGTAGACCATATATTATAATACCTCAATATTATGATCAAAGTCATTACAAATACATTCCCTTCCCTTGTGAGTCAAATATATTAAATCTTTACTGGAAAATGTTTATTTCTATTTGGGTGTTATTGGTCCTCTAGCTATGTCAATCAAACGAGTCGTCTTGTCCGTCCGTTCGTAACACGCCTGCGAATACAATGGGACGATCTGGCGGTAACTAGGCCTACTACCATCACCCCTTGACGAAAGATTATCTTCTTTGGACTGAACTTCACTCGTAGAATGTTATACTTAGAAAAGATAGAAAAAAATATATCATTAGTAAGATTTGGATTTTATTGATCTAATAATGTTAAAATATTACCACAAAAATTACACTTTTTTTAAAAAGTGGACGAAAACTTGAAATGAACCCCAGCTAATAAATAATTATATTAAAATATTAAAGCATTGTGACGTATATAGGTAAAGATAACTGTTATAGCTCAATTAAGATGGGCCAAATGTATAGGCTAAAATTTAAAACCAGACTTATGAATTGTTATTCAAAAGTTCCTATAAAATTCGTAATTGTAAAGAAGAGAAATTATAGCTTCGATGCATTAACCCCTCCACCAGACAAATAAAAAAAATCTATGTGCGCCACTGTCCGAGCATGTCTACTATTATGTTCCTTACAAAATTTATCTGCGAACATATTTATATCTAAACCTATTAGGGTCCGGTCTTATAACTCCTGAATAGATATTAATCTGGCAGATAAATATTTCTATCTGGTGGATAATTTAAAAGTGCGTCTTATAACTGCCAAATAGCTTTCATCTACCAGATAAAATGTATTTATCCATCACATTTTTATCGGAAGATTTAAGTACCTGATAACTTTTATCTGAAAGTTAAAATGTTCGTTGCCTCATCCCTAACTTGCGTGATTAGTACATGCGTACTAAGTGCATGGGTACTAAGATGCGCTGCTAAAAATAATAGTTTTGGTGTAATAGGCGCTATTATGGTGGTGTTATGACTAGCACAATCTCTACCTATGATATTTTGAAAAGGTGCATTTTATTAAATTTATTAGCCTTTTAATTTTACGGGAAGGGGAGTTCCGAACCTTCACGACATATTTTTTGTTCTTGGTTTCCTTTTATAATGTAGCCTGGACTGGCCACATACCAAATTCAACATTTTGTTTCGCAACAACACATTTTTCTCTCAACGCGCTACAGACGTATCGATGGCTTTAACAACCACACACTGCTTTCGACCAAAGGCGATGCTCCTCTCATTGATGTTTCACGACAAAACATGAAATACATTTTGAACTGCGCATGCCCCAGGCCCTGAATGACATTTGGATATTAGGCCATGTTGTTGTTTAAATTATTTTGAAAATGGAGTTGCACTACAAATCTATTAATGTTTCTTTTTTGTATTTACCGGATGGATCTAATATTTGCTTTCTGGTTGCACGCCAAAAAGATGTGTGTATTGCTATAAAAGATGGTTACGCCTGCTTCCTAATTAGCCATCATATTCACCCAACTGCACAGATTCACTTTTTTTTTAAGAACTAACTAAACTCTTTGATAGCTCCATTACAAATGACGAGAAATCGAATATGTTATAACTTGTTGCTAGTCAAAATGTTTCAGACGTCTGTACACCATTTAACGTGATGCGACATTTTGCCTCGAAACAAATGATCGTGAGACATATGTTGGATTTGTTGCGTGGCCAGCCTTATTGGTACTTGTGCTATGCAATGCCTGATATCTGTGCAGACTTATTGGTTCAATTCCTTTCAATTTACTTTTTGATCGTATTCGTTAACCTATTTTATATTTGATTGTGCATTCAATGGTGTAAAGATCCCATTGATTTTTTCTTGTTGTCAGAACTTTGTGATCGATTTTTTTTCATAGTTTTATTTTGACGGGCGGGTGCGGACATCTTTCACCTAAAAGAACAAAAGACTGCACACCGCTTTTGCCCATTAACATTATTAGTTTGCTGGATTGTTTTGTTCTCTCGCGACACGTAGTTTGGTGAAGGGAAAGGGGAAAAGCAATTCCTCTCATCACATTCAAAAAGGGGAGCAGGGGGCTTTATAATCAAGCAGACAACTTGTATTTCTATTTTTCTGGGTACGGTATATTTTGTAACATAGTTGGTATCCTTCTTAAACATCAATAAGTAAGGCTCTGTTCAAAAACGGATTGGATTTATTTTGTACAGAAAATAGTGTCAAAGGCTTTACCCCTTTTTCAGGAGGCCTTAACCCTCTTTACTTTCTCTACCTCTGAGAGAAAGTATTGTGATCGTCTAAAGAAATTAAACTCGAGGTTTTGATAAATGTTGGAAGTTTCATGACTCTCTGAAACAAAACAAAAAAAGTAGTCTTCGCAATGCCGTTTGTTTGTCTGTCTGTATCACAAGCTAGAGCCGAAATTATTTCACCTATTGGGCTAAAACTTTGTGTATGGGGTTTTCATAAAGTCCGCCCGACGGGTTTTTGGAATTTGATATCGAATGTTCAAATTAAGGGTAGTTTATTGAAGGGCAACAAGAAGAAAAAATCGATTATTTTTTTTAGAAATTAGCTCAGACGATTTTGATTAAATTTTATCTAGACACTCTTTATCATTACAAACATGATGGCAATTCTAATTTTCATAATTTATCCACAACTATTTGAAATACGAAATAACTTATCAGTATAAAGTTGCAGTAGGCTTACTATTAAAGATAAACATCTTTTATTCAGAATATATTTTTATAAAACCAATAATTTCTGAACTATAAGTAAATATACTATATATACTTTTTAACTAGGCTATTTGAAAATTAATTTGATTCTTATGCTTTTTGGTGGACAAAGATATTTCTCTTTTCTTAGTCGATCTGTAATAGTATTCCGAGATCCTAATGACATAGAGTAAGTAAGTAACAGTGTACATTATTATTTCGTTTCACATATCTTAACGGGTTTTTAGTAAATGTCTATTTCAAGATAAACGTGAGAGAGTCATTGCGGTGCGCCGTACCGTTTATTTTTCATGTATAGCGTTGCGCTTCAAAACGCTGACCCCTAACCCCAGTTTTATTGAAATCCATCTCTCGCGCGATACACAGAAAGCTCGAGAATAGAGAGCAGAAGTAGAATCTTCTCGAGTGGCAGCAATTCACATCCTGGCAGAAATAATGCTTCACAGCGTTAACAAAACAGATTATATTTTAGGTGTATGGGTATATACTCGCTTTGCTCGTTGAGGGCTACAGCCCCAAACACCCCAAGCGTTTTCTTTGCAAGTGGATGTAAACTAATGTAATTCCAGAGCCGTTTATTGATAGGTCTTACCGTTTAGCCACAAGAGACCTCCAAAGAAAAGTCTGCACCGTGCGCCGACTTCAAAGCTGCTACGCCATTTTGAATTATTTTTTTCGGGGTATTAAAATTAAATTAATTAATTAAAATTAAAATCTTTAACTTTTTTGGAATTTTCCCGTCGGTTGCAGGCTAAAATATATAAGTTTGCCAAATTTAAAGTTTCTAGTTCATCTAGAAGTGGGGGACAATCGATAAGCTTCTTGAATAAAGTGAGCTTAATGGCCAAAGGACTTGTTGTTCTGACCACATGACACCCTCAATGCGCAAATGTTGGCACTATCTTCAACAACATGTGGCGGTTGCTTGGTCGGTATATCTCTCTTTCATGCTGGTGCGATGGCGTTTTTTTTAAATATTATATATATAATTTTGTAAAGGTGGATGTTTTCAAATTACTAAGGCGATGTCGTGAGACACGCTTTACACTATCGAGTTATTTAATATCTCCTCACGGTGACCTGGCGGTCTAGGGGTAAGGTGTCAGACTTATATGCTGGCGGCCGGGGTTCAATCCTCTGTCCCGGCATAGATTTATCTGATTACTAAACCCTTACTTCACCTCTGACAAGACATCTTGTGAATGTGGGGAATGCCAGGCCTCCACCGTGGTTCGGATTCCACGTTAAACTGTAGGTCCTTCATTTCATCTCACAATCACCCTACCATTACACATTAGCGTAAGTGCGTATAACCCGAACGGGTAGTAAGACGCGGTGCTAACAATAATAATAATAATAATATCTCCTCACAACCGCCATCGTAGCTGTCTTGTCTCTAGCTCTTCAGCGCACGCGCGCTGATTGGAGTTTGTTGGTTTTTGGATTTGAATGAGTTTCCCAAACAAGTTCTCGAGTAGAGCGGACCAGTTGATAGGGCAGAAATCTTGTGATCGGCTTAGAGCCCGTTACGTGATTACGTTTCCTGTTTTTCGGAGAACGTGTGAATCCACTGTAATCCCACCTAAAAAGTTAAAGCGACCCACATTGGTGAGACACGCGGATAAAGGCGTTGGTCTCGTCCTATCTGGTGTAACAGGACGTTCAGAGTTCGAAGCCTAGTCGGGTGTACCAAGATGTTTTCCTTAAATATTTTGTTTTTGCCACTATTCTTTCTCGCGAATATGGGTGTATGTATATTTTTTAATCTGATAGCTTCATCTCCAACCAAAGGCCTAAGTGTAAATATGCTTATAGTTTGACTGTGGTACAAAAACGCTCGTAAAGACTATAGTATACTGCTATTAAGTTATTTCAAATTTATATAATCGTACAATCGTTTTAATCACCATATTTATGATATCTTAACGAGGCAGGGATGAAGAAGGAAACAGTTTAGGGGTAATCTTCCCGCATTTGTGTTGAAGGAGAATGGGAAACTTTTTAGAAAAAACCACGATCAGTAGACCTGGCAGGGATTTTAACCCCGATCTCCCCGTCATCAGCAGACCACTCTAACAGGAAAGTGACTCCATAGACCATTCGACCACTAAAGAGGTTCGCTATTCAAATTACAACTTAATAATATATATATATATATATATATATATATATATATATAGAGAGAGAGAGAGAGAGAGAGAGAGTTGTATGGATATTAATTTATCACAAATACATGTCTTCTTTGGGACGACTATTTGTGTAGAAATTAGTCCCCACCCTCATCCTTTTGTCGAGGGCGAATCGTAGCGTTGGAGGGGAAGATGGCTTCAACTACTCAGTTTTAGGGGTTCGACCAAATAGTTAGGTGCGGGAGTTTTTGACTTTTGTTTTGAATCATTTCATGCCTCACGCCATTGTTTTTTCCATTAACTATGACGTAATACTTATTATATGTGCGTATAGCCTGAACAGGTATTAAAACGCCCTGAAAAAATACATATGTATAAAATGAGTGAAGATACCCTTGCGATGTTGAGTTACATTAAAAGTTGGTTTTTGCTCTTAGGCTCTCTGTGATCTTAAGTTTTTTAATTTTAATTTGTTTAGCGTAAACAAACTATAGTAACACACAGACTTAATCATACTAAATCGTGATTTACTGACCTTGGGAACCTGGTTCGAATCCTGAGCGTTAGTATCACGCTGGTGCATGCCCTTGAAATTCACGCTACTCTCTTAGATTTGATAGTTAATATTAGCATTAGTTTGTTACTAATAAAAAACCAGTGGTATACAAAATAAACTTTTTTTATTTAATGTAATTTTTAAAAAGCTTTTTAATTTGTTGATTACACTCTTGTATTTCCTGTCTTGTAATCTGATACTCGACTATACATTGGACTTGTTAAATTAACACGTTAAAACGTTTATGGTAAAAAGGGCAGACGTGCATCACCTAGTAAATTTTTCACGCCATAAATTAATTATGCACACATCGCCCAGACCTGCCACGACAATTTAATCGACCAGTAGGTAGTGTCGACTGGAAGTTTGTACTCCCGGGTTTGATCGCAAGTGTTATTCTTGTGCTTTCGGCTTTAACCTTATAGTAGCGGTTGCTTTACGTTTGTAGGTAAGAGGGATGGGAATAACATAGGGGTTTTTTAGGTGGGGGGGGGGGGGACGAGCCGCGTCATGGGGGGCNGGGGGGGGGGGGGGGGGAGAGGCAGGTGGCTGTGGGCGGAAGGATCGTTAACGGAGTGTAAGTCGCTTCGCTCATCGAAGAGCGGTCGGGCTGCGGGGGTTGCGTCGCTATGGCAACGAGAGTGTTGCATCATTTGCTCCATTTCGGGGGAAGTATGGTGGAGCATGTGACGTCACGGCGATGCTTGTAGGGGTGCGGACAACTTTCTTTGGCACGCCTTTAAGGCTTTCATATTTTTTTACACATTCAAGAATGAATCTACACTATCGTTTAAAACGTTGCAACCTTCATGCTGAGTGCGACACACTATGGTTAAAATTATTTACAGTTACAAACTCAAATCACCGGCTAAACAGTCAGTTTATAAATTATATTGTGCAGATCAGTCGACTGCACTGATAAATGTTTCGGTATCAAAGGTGATCATGTTTCAAACCAACGTTCTACACACTCGTGTATAGTGGATATCATCGCGGAGGGAACTGCATGGTTACTCTTGGAACACAGCGTTGTCGTCTCTCGTTTTTGTGTGGTCAATCTCCTCTCAAATATAAGACAAGCTTAGCAACGCTGGTAAATCGAGATTGCCAACTTAGCTCCTTCTTACCCCAACACACTACCTCCCGACATAACTGAGAGCGAGGAGATTTGGCAAGACTTAGTTGAGAGGGAGCGAAGATAATGCTTTTCTCCAAAAGACCTGCAGTTACCTCAGCAATGATACTGGGTAGTGATGGGCACATTCAAGTAATTACTCGATTTTCTTTTAAAAGAATATAGTAATTTTTTAGCGAATCATCCTGGACACTGGACGATTCCTGGATAGATCAGCGGCTAGAGCATTGGCGTACTGAGCCATTCTTCACTCATATTTTAAGGCAGAGACTATGGTGGACGTGCGGAAATCGTCGGCTACAAATATGTGATTTATTAAGATCACGAGCTATCAGATAACGCAGCCACCTTTGTAGCCGACGATGGGCGTGCGGAAATCGTCGGCTACAAAGGTGGCTGCGTTATCTGATAGCTCGTGATCTTAATAAATCACATATTTGTAGCCGACGATTTCCGCACGCCCATCATAGTATCTGTCTTAAAATATGAGTGGAGAATGACCCTGGGCACGGAACTAATCCTGGATAGCTCAGTGATTAGAGCATTGGTGTACTAAACCAAAGAACCCGGGTTCGATTCCCGCGTCCAGGTGTCATTTTCAATATTCAGACTATGACTTTGGTTCAAGCTGTATTATATACTTAAACTATGCGTTCTGTATCCGTGGCGTTAGACGTGCTCCAAACACTTGAATGACCCGCCTAACTGCTGTACCCCCATATACTAATAATCTACGTATTTCAATCAAACTTTGGTACAAACGAAACCACAAGGACCTCTTGGCCTGTATTTTATCTTATTCTTCCTTACCTAGATGTATCCTAATCTATAAAAGAATTATCACTTTCTTGCAAGTTGAAACAAGCTATTTTGAGATTGTAGTTCAATAATGCTATTTTATTTGCGTCGCGTCTTTCTATCTGTTCAGATTATACGCATATGTAGGCCTACTAATTACACTGATGAATTAAGAATGAAGACGGTTGAATTTAGAGTAAGTGTACCCGCGTTTGCGTGGAAGGAGAGTATAAACCATTTAGGGAAAAACCACCCTCCTTGCAGCCTACTTGTATTTGAACCTCGATCTTCCTATAATCGCCAGTCTAGTATATTGTGAGAGTGACGCCTTAGATTATGTGGTTACCGAATCAGGTAACTAATTTATTAAATATGTGATTGTTTTAATTTTTTGAGATGAGAATGAGCAGAGCCAAACTCATTTAAAAAAATTATAGGGTTGCATAGTGAAGATGTTTTTGAGAACTTGGTAAGGTTATTCGCTAGTAAAGTGAAAATAGTCAAAGATTTAAGTGTATTTGCAAAATGGTTGTTTTAAAATATAGCTTTGTAAATATTTTAAATTACTTTAAACATATTTTTAAGTTATTTTAATTCTTATCAAAGAAATTTAAATATATTCATCATAGCTTTCGTACCTACCTTTAAAAAAATTATCTATGCTATTCTTTATGGATCATCTATTTGTCAACTAAACATTACTTCATCGTCTAGCTTATTGGGTTTTATCTCTTTTTTCTTTAACCTATCTTTAAAGTAAAGATTTAAAGTTATGTGAAGATATTCCTGTAGTTGTAGGCCTACTTAATTTCCTCTTTTTATTGGTAAAAAATTCTTGTAAAGGGTGACGTTTTTTATATCCTTCTCTTTCGCTATCCTTTTCTTTAGCAGAATTGGCTTTTCCCTAGGCGATTTAAAACGTTTTTGCTAAGTATTTTATTTTGTTAATTTAACTGTCAAGTTTTTTAATCATGAAAGTTTTTCGATCTTGAACAGTTCTAATAAAAATATTATAAGACTTCTTGAAATGTTCACTTCCTTTGGAGATATTGTTGGACTTTTATTGGATGTTACGTGATCTTAATAGGCCTAATAATATTTTCTCTTTACTTCACTACTCGATCGGTTTATATGGACACATATTAATTACGTTAATGGTGTAGGACTGGGTAAGGAAGAATTTAGAAGAAATGTACCCGTATTTGCGTGATGAAGCGTGAGACACCATTATAGGAAATTACCTTCAGCACACCTGACAGGGAATCGAACCTCGATGTCCCTCTCTTCGGTAGTCCAGTCTATTTCGATTGGATGGAGTAGGTATTAGGAAGGTAGAATTTTAGAGGATATGTGCTTGTATTTGCGTGGAATAAGAGTGAAAAACTATTAAGGAAAATCACCCTCAGTTTACCTGATCGGGAATCTAATCCCGATATTCCAGTCAATGGCAGTCCACTATATTGCGAGGGGGACGCCTTATAACAAACCATTCCACCACTGAATCAGATCCTAGTAATATGAATAATTTGTATTAAGCCTGTTTATCCTTGCACTGTTAGTGTAAATATGCTGTTATGGACATGAAAAAAAGCTCTTGTTAACTCTTTTTAGTGATAAGTGGTCGCTGTTATTATAACTCCGTGATTGTTTAGGGAAAGTGTGAAAGTATTCGTAAGACTATACAGTTTAAAAACATTTCAAATAGTGAGCTAGTTAAAATTGACCTAATTTTTTAAACACCATTGTTATTACTTTCATTTACAGTGGTAGATCTGGTTGTCACATTTGTGTCTGTTCAAAAGGTTTTTAATATTTTTTCTCGTGGGGTTTCAGCTAAGCACGAAGGGCATTTATTTACTAAGTTAAATATTACAATAAAATATATTAACTATACCTTGCTAAAAACATTACTTGAATATGTAAAAGTTATCCTACGTTTTAAAAAAGACGTTTGATTCTAAACACGGCACATCATTGCTTCCAGTCACAACTCTCGATCAAAACACGATAAAATAAAAGGGCGTTTCTACTAGTGGGTTTGAATTGTAAGCTACAGTACTTTCGTAGAAGTAGTGTTAGTAGAATGTAAAGGTATAGTAGGATTCTGGTAGAAACAAGATTTAGAAAATACATATTTTTTGCGTTTAACATTGCATTTTACACAATAATTAGTACTATTTCATATATATTGGTACATATAAAACCTGGATTGATATGAACATATTTTTCTAAATTTTTGTATTGGTCAGATATTAATATTCCTACCAGAATCCTGCTCTTAAATAGCGAGAATGAGTGAAAGTGAAGAGTGAGCGTTAAATGAAGTGTTCATTTGCTTGCTATTGAGCCAATAGTTGGCAAATCAACATATTATATTACTCTTCAATCACAAATGTTTATTCGTTTCAGACACACACATATTTCAAAGTAGAGTTATTGTCACTATTAAGCTTCAACAACAAAGTACTAGATTAGTAAACTTGTATGTGCGGAAACAATACACCGGTCGTCTGGATGCGTACATTCCAGTGACCAACAACGATGACTACTACCTGCACCACCTGTGTAATTAAAGTTTACTGTGGGTGTTAACTAGAAGATATGTATTCTAAAGCAATTTACCACTGACCGCTGTGCTCTAACTAAATCGCGCAGGTCTGGCTGTTATATGATGACTAAATCCTCTGCATCCGAACGGTCATATGAATATCAAGATATCTTGAAAATGTGGTTCGGATTGTTTCGAAATTTATTTTGAGGGGGCCGCCGATGATATTTGTGAAGAAGGAAAGCCATTTTTTTTTATTAAATTGGAGGTAAGCAATTACCATCAAGTTATCCATCTTCCTTCAGGCCTGTCAATGATACATGATGATTCTTGTTTTAAATATACAATAGTTAAAATGATTCATGAGATTGTGATTGGCCTTGTTTGTTGTGGTACATGGTGGATTGGTTACAGGCTTGGATGAGAATGAGATGGTTGATTGGTGCAACTGGTTGATAAAGCCACTCTGGTTCAATTGGGTTCAGAAGGGAGGTTAAAATAGTCGATGGTCGCCTGGGTTAATTGGTTGTAAATTGTGAGAGGGGAAGGAATGTCCCTTTGATGGTGTACCCTTTAGTACGTCTGTGAAGTCCTTTAAGTTTGAGGGTTCTAAATACGATGATTACAGGGCCTCGTTCTCGGTTTAACGCCCTTTGCACTAGGCGAGCCTTTATGTTGGAGATTTGTCTCTGAATCCTTTGTCTTAGTTGCCACGTAAATGTATGTGTTGTGCTCAAATCAAAGGGGAAGTTAAATGGTCATCGGACTGCTTGTCAGTTGAAGGATTGGATGCGGGTCTGCATATTGAGGGGGGGGGGGGGCAGGNGGGGGGGGGGGGGCAAGTCGAAATCCCTCATTTGGACTTTATAGCTGCAACTTGGATTACCTCTGATCCTATCAGGTTCCACTACTCTGCATGAAATAAACTACTGAATGAACATCGGGATGGTTAAATTATGCCTTGCCTTGAGATTGATATATGGTATCTCTTTAGGCGGGTTTGATAAAATAACTGAAATTAAAATTACCTAATAAAATCTGTAAGAGAGTTGAACTTCGAAACACCTTGTTTCTACAGTCCCTTCTTTTGTTTGTACAAATTTGGTTGTATCTATTCTTTTAAATTATTTGAAACCACTTCTATCAGATATTTCGTTTTTAGCCATTTTTTTATCATCTCCAATCTCCGAAGCTCTTTCATATCAGTAGATGGATGATGAATTTCAAATTGAATTTTGCAATGTTTTATAGCTTGTAATTTTGTCTCTCCTCTGCCTTTGAAATACGTGTCCACTGAATGTCAATGTGTATTTAAAGTTTGTATTACATTTCAATTGACAATTTACGACTATAGATGAACATTGGTTAGACTTTTTTTTACCGTGGTTTAATGGAGAGTGGACATTGGGTCTTGATTCTTTCTTTACACTTTTTCTTGTATTAATATCTCTCTTTGAATCAAGGCCGTAGCCAGCCAATAATTTCAGGGGGACACATCCCCCAATTTCCGGAGGCTAAAAAAAATTATAAATGACAAACAGTTCTAGAAGCTATCTGAAGTATTTTTTTATGGCAACAGACCCCCTAACTGCCGAAGGCAAGACAAAAAGTCTACATATGATACCCCTCTAGAAGCTCTCTGAAGTGCTTGTTATGGTAATGAAATCCCCTTATTTGTACTTTTAGTCTACCTTAATTTTGATAGTGTTTGAACCATAAATAAAACTATATTAAGGCCTATTTTGTTCATAAAATTCCAGGGGGGGGGGTTGAACCCCCAAACCCCCCTACCGGACTACGGCCTTGCTTTGAATCATTGGTCTACCGATATTGTTAATACAGAAAATAAGCGTTGTCTTTTCAATTAATACCTTTATAAATATCTAAAACATTCCTGTTGCGTGACACCATTATCTACAGAAAATTATAAAACTGGTTTTATTTGATGTTTAAAAAAAATTAGCACTGCATCTTACCAGCCGTTCGATGTATACACGTATGTACTAATTACACTAATGTTATGTAAGAGTAAGGTTGAATTAGAGGAAGTCTACCCTCATCTGTGTGAAAGCAGAGTGGAAAACCATTCAAGAAAAATAACTATTAATACACCCGATCAGGATTCGAACCTTGATCTCCCAGTCTCTTGTGAGAATGATGTCCTAGACCAGGGTAGTAGAGTGCTTTTCAGCTCAAGGACCAAATCTGATTATCAGTTTGCACCGTGTGCCGAAGATAATTTAGTAACACCATCATCTTAATTTAGGCCTACAAACAACACTTAATAAACAATTCTTTTTAACTATTACTTACTCTATGACATTAGGAACTCGAAAGTTCATCGCCGCAATTAAAAGAGTACGCCGATTGAGCTAGTTATATCAATTCCACCTCATTACACCCTATCTCTTTTAGAACCATTCTAATGCTATCCTCCCATCTGAATTTAGGTATTTCCAACGATCCCTTCCAATTAGAGTTACCAGTCAATACACTGAACACGGCTCTAGAATCTCCTATTCGCGCTGCAGAACCTGCCTACCGTAATCTAAAAGACTTGATTACTCTAACAATATCTTGTAATGAGTATATATTTATCAATTATTGTATGGCTGCTAGAATCTTTAATATTTTTCTTACAAAAAAAGTTGATCAATCTCTGAAAAATGTATTATGAAATAAACACGCACACACTTTCACAAAACAACTTAACATTATAAATATATAATTAGTATACATATTTTTATTAATCAAATGAATGCACAGTAGTAAACTGCATTAATGGCCTTTTTAAAATAAATATTTTTATTTGACTAATTAACGTTTTCACATCTGCCACCGAGGGTTTTCCTTTAATTTTCCTCCACGATATTGAGAGGGCCGCATTTTGCCCGCGGGCCACCAGTTGAACCATATTGCCATAGACCAATGGTTCTCAAACTGTAATCCTTCGTGTTTTGTACGGAGGTCCGCACACGGAACCACAGGAAAATTAATCTTATTTGCTTTCTCAAATAATCTATTATAGTTTGAGACTAAGCCTTAATAAATAATTAATCATTAATTTAATTCTAATCTCAAATGAAATTTCAATATTATTATGTAAAAACTTTTCAGTTACATTTTAAGCAAAATCTTTGTCAATTCTCGAAAATCACCCCACATTAATTAATTATTTATTTGAGGGCTTCAATCAAAATGCCCCGAGGGGGACATAATTATGTTTGGCCTATGAAGCACATAAAACCTAAAAAAAAATATCATAATCTCGAGATTGAAATTTTTCGCAGTTAAAGATATTTTTTCTCTTTATTAGAAATTAAAAAGTTAAATAAATCAAGAGTACAATATTGATAGGCTAACTCCGCGAAGTTAACAATACTCTTGTTCCACAAGTACGTTCCAATTTCCATAGGAAGCGTTGACATTCATAAAAAAATGTATTACTTTTGACACCAGAATACCTCCAACATCCCCCACTCCCTACCAAGTGCCGGCACTGATTTTGACCCCAGGCTACCTCCAACATCCCCCACAACCTCCCAAATGCCGGCACTGCTTTTGACCCCAGGCTACCTCCAACATCCCCCACAACCTCCCAAATGCCGGCACTGCTTTTGACCCCAGGTTACCTCCAACATCTTCCCACCCCCGCCCAAGTTCCGGTAATGCTACCTTGCACCACGATATCCCTCCCAAGGCGGATTTTATTTATTTATTAAATACTCAAATACTTGTTTAGCATCATCTACACAAATATAATACAACGCCAATATAAGAATTTTAAATAAATTAAAATATCCTTCACGTGGAATAAATATTAAATCAAATTTATAGAGCTTATTATTTTATCTTGTTGTTTTTAATATGTTGTATTTAGCAAGGGTTCCTTAATGTTGTCCCATTATGACTTGTCATTTTTATGACTCAGATTGCAATTTAATGTATACATATTATCTTCCTACTTCATTGTTTCCGAATCATTATACAAGTCTACTGACTATTTCTCATAATATTAATTCAATTATTCCAATTGATTGATTTTCAAACAATGTAACCCACACACTCTATCTTATAGGCTATTAAGTCTAGGAGGAAAATAAAAAAGTCGGCCAACTAACCTTAAGAAGTTTTCCTCGGAAAATCAAACACATTATTTGTACACTCAGACAAAACACACTTCATATATGAATTCTGGAAAAAATAATTGCTATAAAATTTTTTATTTAAATTTCAAATGTTCAAATATATATTCTAAACCATCCTAAAACAATATTCTTTCTTTATAAGTATACCGCTTTTTCTTAATCGTGTAAAAACCTACTCCTACATTCATTTTGAATCAAATTGCGTTCTAAAAATTGCTTTATTTGTCTAATGCTAGTTATTAGTTAACAATCTTTAATTTTAGATATATGATCAAAATTACGATTTGGCCTTGAGATACGACCATTTTACATCCAGACATAATTTTTTTTTTAGGAAAACCCATCAAACCGTTTCGGTGTTGGTCGCGGGTACAGACAAACAAACATTCATAATTGCAACGCCCACTTTCTTAAGTTCGTGGTCACATTAATGCCAAGGGCCATCATATTCTTAAGGTCATACATTTCACGATCACAATACTTTCTCTATATGATAATATGTGAATATGTTTTTAACACATTAACATGTTTGGTTGTACTAAAGCTACGTTTCGGTATGGAAGCCTAGCCACCGGTTTTATATGACTTGGTGGCTATTAAACTTCCGAACGACCATATAACTCCTAACACTATTTCACTCCGTTATTGAACACTCACCAAAGTACCTGTTAATAAACTTGAGAACAAAGTGTCTCTTTGTTGTTAATGTTCTTCAAATGACCTCTAAACTTGCGTGCTAAAACATTCCCTAAAATGCTCCGTACTTAATGGTGGCAGTATTTGTGATGCCTAGTTTGTTATTATGTTAATTTATAATTTAACATGAACGAAGGATGTGTAAGGATTAAAAAAAACTTAAGACTGCGCTTCGGAAGAAGAAAAATCATATTTTGCCATTAAAAATATTGACAGCTAAAATACTAAATTAGTTACATTTATTTCCATTCGGAACTGTAATGTGGATTACAAATATATGGGCTACCACTTAACTGAAAACCCGGAATATTTGGTGTCAGGGATTTTTGTGAATTTAGGTCATTTAACTTTAAGCTTAGATAAATGTGTAGAGAATAAAAAGTGAACTTCTTCTCTATAGGCTTTTGGCCTGTTCCATTCCAAGGGCTTTAAAGGCTGTCCTTCCATCTTCACCCCGGTCTTCCAGGTCTTCTCCCTGGAGTTCTTTTGTTTCTTGCGATTTTGATAATTTAGTGTTTCTGCGGCATATGCGAGTAATATTGCTTTGGAATCGTGCTTTAAATATTCACTGTAACAAATTGAGTAATTAGGCAGCCGGCGATTCCGTCACCTTTTATTATTTGCTCCTTAATTTCTTTCCCTGTTAATCCTGATCTTGTTATTTCCAGATATTTTGTCTCGGATACTGTTCAATTATCTGGTTATTGACCATCAACTTGCAGCGTACCGATTTGTTTTTTATGGTCACACTTTTGGTCTTCTGTGTGGAAATCGTCTGATTAAATTAACGGCAGGTTTTGTTGTGTTCATAGAGAAGCCGTTGCGAACTGAAGAACTAATATCATGATGATTCGAACTCTGGAGAGACCCACCAAAGGGCTTCCCAGCTACACTGTACCTAGGCTCTGTGGCCCATAACAGTGTAACCACTTAGATCCATCGGGACCGGAACCTTTTCGCCGGACATGGACCTAAGTCCACGAGTACCATTCCGGGTATTAGGGTACCCGAAAAAAACACTACCGGCGCTTCCATGCCAACCTGCCTTGGATTACTTGAGAAGAAAAAACTTCACTCGTACCAGATGGAGGGAGGAGTTAGCTCTTCCTAGTGATCGCCCATCACGAGTAAGTCAGGAGCCCAGCCTCCGAACAGCTGTCTCCTCAACCTTCATTCTTAAAAATAAAATAAAAAAGTGTATCACACCATCTTGGCTGCCGCCCCCTCAGCACCTTTTCTGACACTTGCTGTCCGGAGTTGTCCAGCGGGTACCTCGAGGAGGTGCCCTGACCAGCTATCCCCGTAAACGGGTACGCACTACCTACCGCTTAGTGTATGTCGAGAAGCCCCGTTCCTCACACACAGATGACCTTGTCTGCCCAGGGGCTGCCCCGTAGAGGTGCCCCGACAGGATTTTTAGATATGTCAGTACCGGAAGGCGCCAAATACAGTCTAATGTTCGTTTATATGAAACGTGTGTGGGCACAGAGCGCACCCGGCCGCCGTACGTTGGGCCGGACGAATGCCTGAGCACCGTGACCCCCTTAAAGACCAATGAATTATGACTTCAAGTTTTTTTTAAACTAGGAAAAACTCCATGGCGTTGGCCCGCCATAGAGCCATACCAACCGAGCGGCCGCTGTCTGCTGCCCAAGATGGTGGCAACTTCTGCAAATAGTGGGTGTCGTGCGGTCAGCAGAGTGAGCCGAACCCTATGGCCGTTATGAAAAATGAAATATCTTTCCTCTATACGTTAATCTAAGCTTTCTGGATAGACGTTAATTCCTTATGGAAAACTTAGGAAATTTTATTTTAAGAAAATCTCTTAAATTAATATTATTTTAAAATATATTGAGTAATTTAATTGCCTCTTGTGATAGTAACTTGATTTATCAGCTTAGAAAGGAAATATTACAATCACTAATGTTTTCGTGATACGAACTTTATATAACAATGGACTTGAGTTTGTAAGTTAAACATTGTTTATTTTTAGCACATTTAATACATGGTATTTTATCAAATTAATAAATATAGACATTGCTATGGTGGCCCACGCGTTCTTCAACACGTCAAATCTCAGTAAGAACCCAGAGTTGGTTTTTTTTCAAACTTAAAACACTTTAACAAAATAGTCAAGTCATGTTTCGGCATCGGAAATAATTCAAATACTTTTTCCGGGTTTGGTTCAAATTGGAAATGTACTTCGCACAAACTTAACTTGAACACATGGCTAGTTTAGTACACAGCTCAAAACTTAACTTTGTTTATGACAGCAACTTTTAATGCTCAACTACCCTGACAGGGATTTTTAAAATATTTTGGTGATATAATGAACATTAAATTTATTATACATGTCACCATGAATCGAACAAGTGTCTTCTGGATTTGTAATGTACTTCCCTAAATACCTACTAAACACCTAACACATCAATTAGGTTGTTTTTTTACGATTTACTACTCGCACCGGTGATCATATAGTCTAGAAACTTCCCTTGGGGTCCAACCAAGCTCCCCAAGATATATAATAGACTTATCTAACAAATCAGTGATAGAGATAGGTACTAAATTTTCATAGAATAACAAAAGAATTAACAACTATTAAAAATAATTTCAAATGTGTATTGTAACATTTTATGAGATTATTAATTAGTTTTAAAGGTTTGCTGTGACAGTTGATGGATTTATATTTAGTTTATTTTTCCAAACGAGCATAACTGTAACTTACACAGCTTTCACTAACTACGAGGCGTATTAGGAAAGGAAGTACGGTTTGGCTATTAAAAAATAGACAATTTATTTTTAAACAATTTTATTGTTACAATAAAGGCCATATCTTAAACTACTTTTTCAAATATTTTCCACCAATATTAAGGCATTTGTCGTAGCGCAAAATCAATTTCTGAATACCCTCTTCACAAAATGAAGACGCCTGTGAAGACAGCCAATGCACAGCTCCTTTGACGTCGTTATCGTCGTCGTGGCAGTGCTGACCGTCAAGGAACCGATTCAAATTCAGGAAGAGTGGAAAATCACTTTGTGCTAAGTCTGGGCTTTAGGGAGTGTGATTCATTTGTTCCTTACTTAATGACTTTATGAGCTCTTGTGTTCGACAAGCAGCGTGTGGTTGAGCATTATCGTGAAGCAACACAACAACGTGACTGAGCATGTCTCGCCTTTTGTTTTGGATTGCGCGACGCAATTTCTTCAAGGTCTGGCATGACATCAACAAGTAAAATTCCCTTTCTGATCAAAAAAAATTGTGCACGTGATCTTCCGGTTTGTAATTATTTGCTTGAATTTCTGATTTTTTGGAGATGTGTGCGTTTACTCCATAGCCTTCCGGTTTGATTCCGGTGTAAAGTGAGACGCCCATGTATCATCACCGGTGACATGTGGCTTAGAAAATCATCACCTCCATCACTGTATCGTATCTACCAGCATGAACATAACTTCCGATAGTTTAAAACTATCTGTCACATTTTCATACACAACCGTTCTTGAAATTTGTGGAAATCTACACGTGAGTAACTAAATCGTAAACCGTCTTTTCATACGAATTTTTTCATTGATTTTCTGTACCAAATCATCATTAATGACAGATGGCCTCACACTCCGTGCCTCATTATGCACATTTTCACGTTCTTCGTTAAATTGTCCAACCCATTCCGCCACTCATTGTATTTTAACCGTAAACTTTACTAATCCACCTATAAATTTTGGCTGGTTTCACTTTTCCTTCATCCAAAAAATGGGTAACAGACCGTATGACTGAAGCGCTCTCGATGCCATATTTGGAAACGGCACTTTTCGAACACGCCTCGTATAAAAACACGCAGAGGAAGCATGACTTGTCAAAAAGAGCTTTGCAGTAAACTATGTTTCATAGTTTGAGTAATTTCAACAATGGTATAGGGTGGATACTTACCTGGGAAAGACAGGAAATATGTTGTGATATAGGCGTCAGGGAAAATTTTAAATAGGTGATCTAGCAAATATTGCGATCTCTCAATTTTAACTCTACATATTTTGAAGGCGTCTCTCCTTGGTGGATATGTCTCACGATAACTTTTGAACGCATTAACCAATTTATTCAAACTTGACACTGATCTTATTTATGACTGTATACAGATCACTTTCGTTGGGGAAGAAAATCGAACGAAGGTTTGGGGAAATATCAACCCTTATATCTATAAAACACGGCTTCTAGCATTAATGAGTACATGTATTCAACGTTTCGGGGTATTTCCTGATACCCTATACGGATGAAAACTGATGTATATTGCAAACGACTGTAATAACATTAAACAAAAATTAAGTTTTTAATTGTTATTGGGGGAAAGACGGGGTGGGGTGAGGCAGATAACTGGGAGCCCTGCAAACGAGGTTTGTCCAGGGCCCCGCGTTTGCTAAGGTCGTTCCTGCTTATCCCAGTGTAAACCATTTGTTTCATCTTCAATTATTGCAATCGAAAATGGCTAAACTGATTTATGTGTATGGTATATTATTTGGGGTTTAAGTATTTCGAAGTAGTAAATGAAACTGAGTGACTACATGAACGCGACGTATGACTGGTTTATAATGAAAATAAAGTGTTGTCTCTCGTATGATGCGTACGTCCGGCCATCCGGCAAGCTCACCCCATCAAGTGTCACAGTAGGTCTGTCGTATGGTCGGCAAGAACGGGAGGGGTGCGAGGATCGATATTTCAGGGTATATCCTAGCTCTTCCCCTCTTTTATACGCTATTTTCACGTAGGTGGCTTGCTTGTAGGGGATGTGGAGGGGGGACGTTGTGTTGGGCCTTGAGGTAGTGCAGGATCGCGCTGCCTGGGACGTGAAGGATCTAACCTGTACTTACTAAACATGTCTTTATCAATTTTGAACCTAGGGTTTTTTTGGATCCTAAATTTCACAAAGTAGTTTTTAAATGAACTTCATTTGTAACTCTTATTAATAACCATTTCTATTATATGTATTTGAGTTTAAGTTAATAAATTAATTAATAAGAGGTTTTTAACAATGCTACACATAAATCAAATACTAGAAAATGCAAACAAAACTCTCCAGCTAAAGAAAACCAATTATAACCTTTTTTTTTAATATTCAATATCTGTAACATCTTATATTAAAGACCGAGAGTCTGAGAGATCAAATTATAGTTTAACGTTTGTTTATATATATACTAACGTGTGTTATTAATTTTTTTAATTAGTCGCAAATTATTTTTTTGAGTCAAATTAAATATTACAAAAAAAGTTCATATGTGAAAGTATGACCTTGAGACTGGTAATTACTAGATATAGCTTCAATCCAAAGAGTTATTAAAATAAAAGTTTGATATATTTTATACAAGACACTATATTGAGATTTTAATAATAAACTTCTTCTTTTCGCTGTAAAAGCCTTATTTTAAACAACCTTTACCTTATGTTTGTCAAACATTGAGTAGTTGTCGTGCAGTTGCAATTATTATGAGAGTCTCTATGCCAATTACGTCAAAGATAAAATTGCAATATTAAGTGTAAGTTATCTAATTGATTGGGGCTTTCTTTAAAATTCCCTTACATTTTTTTCCCCACCACGTCTTATCACCCGATTGGCCTGTATGCATATGAACTAATTGCGCTAATTTTATAAGGTTTAATTAAGAAGAAGTGTACCTGAATTTGCGCCAAGGAAGAATGGAAATCCTTTTCTGAAAAAGTACATCTTACTGATTCAAACTCCAATCTCCCCTTCATCGGCAGTCTACTCTACTGCAAGAGTAATGTCCTAGACCATTCGACCATCAAAGTGTATTCCACTATTTTTCATTAACTTAAATTTCACGGGTCACTTGACGACTCAGGGTACTAAAAGTAAATGTATCAGGAAATTCAGCTACGTTCTGAAAGAATGGGTATTCCAACTTCCTCTGAAGAAATTAAAGCACTCTGTCAAGAAACGTAGGTGCAAGCGCTTATCTTTACCCGTCACCGGCCTCCAACTCAGTTCAGGGTAAATTAATCAACCGTGGGATTACTATATCGGCAATAACCGAGTAAAATAAATAATATAAGTGGAACAAGAGCGTGTCTGTCTGGGAAACGCGATGGTTAAGTAAAAAATGTATACGTAAATAACATTTCTTGTGTAAGCAAGGCCTAATGTCTACGCCCGTGCCTCCCAACCTTTTTACGGTGACACCCCCCCTTGGCAGATAATCAAATTCTCACGCACCTAATCCCCATTTTAGTCACTTCTTAAATTTATACAAATATCAATGTAATACTCGCGGGATAGTGGTAGAAATAACTGACAAGATTATCAGATGGTTGGAACTGTTTTGTTTTCGTCACTTATTGAATATCGAGCGTGTTTGAAAGAGAACACTGAAAATCTCTTCCCACTTCAAGTAGACAACGCGCTTTAGTTTTCATTAGTCAGAGTTGAAGATTCGGTGGGGTTGCACGTGGTCGCTATGGTAGCTTAGGATCAGGGCTATATAGTCACATTTAACTGCATCAAATTCTAAAACGTTCAATGAGGGTCAAATTCCTAAAGAGTGCTCGATCGACACTGCAACGTTTTATGAGAAAATAGAGACGATTAGTCTCATTATTTTATATCTTAATTTTATATGTATAATTTGGGGCAGTTTGTATTTAAGGAACTTACAATATTGCAATTTTTTTAAATGCTGCCACCTCTATTCTACATTGTCAATGTGTCTCTTATGATCAAACGAGTTTGACACGTCTGCTCGACTGTGTTAAGTTGGTTGGTTTAAGGGAGACGACTAAATACTCGGGGAATGGGAGAATGGTTATTAAATTACTCCTTCATTATTTTGAGGCTACGCCTACACACAATGAGAGCGTGTGCGTGTAGGCGCGGTCTGCGAAAATTTCAGCAAAACTTGCTCGTCTTTAGCGCGGGAGTGCTTTTCCAGGATCTAAATAGCATCCCACTTTACTTGAGACTCCGAATAAACCAGACGCAAGGTAAATACACTTGTTCTGGGCACATCAGCCTTGAATAATGACAGTGTTTATTTTCTTACCGCCCCCTTTTACTACCTGTTCAGACAATACGCATATGTTCTAATTACGCTAATGAGTTAAGGAGGAGGAAGGTTGAGTTCAAAGGAAGTGTACCCGCATGGAGGTTTAGTGGAAAACCATTTTGAATAAAAACACCCTCAATACGCCCAACCGGGATTTTAGTCTCGATCTTCCTGTCTTATGCAGCCTAAACAATGTGTAAATAAATATATTAGATTCGAGCTTTGACCCCCGCCCCCCTCCCTTTTTTTTATCTCCCGCCCAGTGGGTGAAGTGTAAGAAAAGGCGCTGGTCTTAACTTCGCCCAAATAAGAACGATATTATAATTATTATATTACGAGAGTGGTGCCTTAAAGTCGGCTCCCACTAAAGCGCGGTGCTGCGTCGCGTGCCGCTGCGCGCCGCCGCAAGTTTTATTCTTTACGTGTATTTAAATGGTACCACTCCCACCAGAGCGCGGCGTGCCGGTGAAGGTAATGGGTAGTTAAATTGAAAACTTGAATCTAACTTTTCTTTTATTTAGAAGAGGGGTGATTATTTACTTGTATCATGATAAGACAAGCCGGAGACACCCATTACGTCTACCGAATAAAATGCACAGGAAGGGAGTAATGTTGCTTACGTCCTTTTTGAGATTTTGGTACAATGTTGTACATAGTCAAACACGATGTATGTATTTGTTTTATTGCGGGGTGGAAAGTATTAATAAAATTAGACTTAGTATTGTAACGCATCTAAATTTAAATTAAATATCTTAAGTTTTGCATTACAATTTGTTTAGTGACATTGAATCAATTTAATTATAGAACATTAACTTGCGTGATATGTCCGGTTTGTAAAATTCATCGAATCAATCAATTTCCGCCGCATCGTTTTCACATTTTATAAGGTTCCTGTTGCTACCCAATTAGCTGGACAAAATCACTTTGGCTTTTTTTTTATTGGCCTTATAAGATTAACAATACCATGGAAAAAGTTTTCTGCGCTTCAGTTTTATAATAATAATATTAAAACAATACCCGCTTAGGTGGTTGCATGGTCTAAGGCACTATTCTCGCAATAGACTGCTGATGACTTGAAGATCGTGTGCTTTGATCCCGGTCGGGGTCACTGAGGGCGGCGTTTCATAAATAGTTCCCCCTCTTTCTCCACGCAAATGCGGGTACACTTCCTCTAAATTCACCCTTTCTCATCCTTAACACATACGCTAATGTGTAATGGTAGGGTGGTTGTGAGCTGAAATGGAGGACCTACAGTTTAACGTGGAATCCGAACCACGGTGGAGGCCTGGCATTCCCCACATTCACAAGATGTCTTATCAAAGGCGAAGGAAGGGTTTGGTAATCAGTTAAATCTGTGCTGGGACCGAGGATTGAACCCCGAACCCTCAGCACAGAAGTCTGACACCTTACCCCTAGACCGCCAGGTCACCCTTAGTTACATAAACGTATATCTCAGAGGGTAGTAAGACGTAGTACTAAAAAACCTAGTAACTTAGGAACAAATATTATCTATATTTTTGTTAGTATATATATAACAATTAATCAAGGGTTTGTATTAGCTATAACCATCAAACTAACTTGACCTGGAACAACACACTTGATACAAGATGACCAACCCTATCCCTAAGGATTGTAAGTTCTGGTCAACAAAACAGGCCCAGCCCGAGATCCGTACCATTTATTTTATAAACATCCAGAATGCTAATAGATCAACCTTAAATCAGGTGATCTTAAGTTGTGACTTTTGATAAAAAAATTATCAATAGTTATAAAACTAAACCAATAAAATGTTGTCAATTTTTGCTGTAAGAAAACCGGTTTTAATCTGAAAAGGCCCTTCCTAAGAAAATTGTAGTCTACCTTTTAACCACTCGGCCACGAGGACAGCCAACTAATCAGTAAACACATTGACTTAATCTGATGGACATGGTCTCTCGTCGTGTCCTTGAAAGTCCTGAATTGAGCTCAAGACGCGTCCCTTTTCATAGCTGGAGCTGTCATAGCTTTTTTTTAAATCTACATCTAGATTATTATGTCTTGACCTTTATCATTTCTAGGTATCAATGATTTTTTCTTTCATCCTCTATATATAATTTTTGTGTATCGATCCGCTGGTGGGACAGAATGTATACAAAATATTATAAGGGTTGGGACGGAATTAAGATTTAAATATTTGCAAACTGGATGGAATTTACCATAACCGGTTTAACCACATCTGCAATTAATAGTACGGATTATTAAAATAAAAGTGAACCTGTCCAAGCCACGTGAAAATATTACTTAGTTAATTGACAAATACATTCATTAACATGATTTACGAAAATTTGAATGCTTAGGCCTACTTTTTATACAATGATTGCGTGCAACACCTGCGTTGTTAATGGATTAGACTAAAGGGTAAAAAATGAGGAAGGTTGTTTAAGGATGTGCACCTGCATTAACTCGGAAATTGGCTGGTATAATCACGCCTCAGCCAAGCCGGTCTAGATTCGAACTAAGACAATCCTGTCATCGGAAATCCATTATCTTCTGGCGGAAGAATGTTTTTGAAACGGTGATATTTTACTTTTTATTAGTATTATTTTATAAGTGGTAAGCACACGAACCAAATGAATGTCTCATACAATTTGGTTTGACGGTGGTGTGAAGGTCAGGATTCGAATCCTATTTGGGATTCTTTCTTAAGTGGTTTCATACACTCCACGAAATTGCGAGTTGATTTTTCCTGCAATTTCACCCTCCTTATACTCACCTCATCAATGTAGTGTGAAGTATAAAACCCAAGAAACAACAAAATTATGAATACTGCGCTATATTTACCAACAAAGCAGTAGGACTACATTAAAATGCCGCAAAATAGGTAGGCCCTATTTTATTTCTCCATTAATTTTGTTTTCATAGGAGTTGTAAGTTTGGGCTATGCAACGTAACTAAAACATTTTCGAAACCTAACTCCTATGTCAGTGTCATTTATTTATGTGTTTACTTCCTTCCCGCCTTCCTGTTTCTCCAAATTGTAACGGGTAGCCTAATTGTGGGGGAGAATGCCTCCGGACGCCATCCATCCAAGTGTAGTTCCTACGACGCCCGCCAGGGGCGCTGCCGTAACAAAGCGACGCATTTGCGGGGTTGAAGGGGGAACCATTGGAAGCGTCTCTTCCTAGTCGGCAGACGTGAAGCTCGGGCATCGACTGGTAATTCGATTGAGAAGTGGTAGTTGTGTCTTTTAATCGGTCCCGTCTCCGTTTGAGATGAGGTTGACTGTGATTAGTTAGTGCTGTTGGCTATGTTATGGCCTTTTCCTAGTCCAAACGTTTCCCCTGACAGCACAAGGAAAAGGTGAGTATCCAGGAAAAGGTTGTTTTTTTCTCCACACTTTAATGTTTTGTCTGTTCTAAAATGGTGGCTGTATAGTCACAATATTAAGTGGTTTATAGGACAAAGGACATTTTCTTAGACAAGGAAAGAAAGATGAGGGCATTTTAATGATTGAAAATCTACCTATTGGATTTTTATTTTTTGTATATACATCTATATGTTCGCCGTGTCTTTCCTACGTATCCGGTTTCTACACAATTTTAATTACACTACTAGGGTAGGAATGGGAAGGTAGAGTTTAGAGGAAATGTGCTAGAATTTGCGTGGATAAAGAGTAAAACCGTTTAATTAAAGCGCCCTAAATGGAATTTGAAACCTGACCTCATCAATGGAAAACCCGACTATATGATACTGACGTTTAGTGCGTGTGCTCACTGATGCGGTTTTTAAAAATACTATAAGGGTAAACTTATGTTGTGTTTAGTAGAAAAATGCATTTTTTGCTCTGGATTTCGCGGTGAACTTCAAACATTAGACCCAATACCTATAAATGAGCTGCTCTAGGTCGAATCCCGGATGGGATGCATTTTATTTTAGTCTTCAAAGGGCTGCAATGGCAGCAGGGGTATAAGGAGTAAGCTATTTCTTTTATCTGATAAGAAAAAAAGGAAATAAGTGTTAAAACTTTTTTCTATTTAATAAGCTCAAGATGAAACTGTGAACTTGGTAACGGTTGGGGAAATATTATGAAGTTGGTCGGGTGGATACCAACCTAAAAATATTAATATTGGGCGTTTTGAGAGAGTCACAAAGAAGCTGAAAGCTGGGCAACTGCTCACGGGGTCAAAATTAGCCTAAATAAAACATATTCTCCCCATTATTTTCTGTCTTACAATTAATATTACCACCCATAAAAAGTACTTCATTGTGTTCAATTAATTGTCTACCATTTATGATTATATAGATGATGCAATAATAATAATAATAATGGAAGCCAGGTACCTTTGCTTATTTAGTAGTGCGACGACCTACTAATAGTGATTCCAAAATCAATTTATGGATGGGTCCAAAATTTGGGACTGTGAACTTGTATTTACTCCCTTTCATTGATCGATATATCAACGTTCTAAGAATGGGCTTCCGTGTCGTCTTGGAATTGAGCTATAATTAGTTGGCGATAAACAACATATTTGCATTGAAACGTGGTAAAACAATATGAAAAATATTGCACGTATTTATTTTAAATCCATAAACTATAAACTTGTAAATAAGAGAGGTTTCTTGGATCTCATTTGTCGGAGTAACGAAACAAATTTATTTATAGTCTCTTTACAGAATATGTTAGACGAGCCAATCCCGGGCGGGCAATAACACACGGCGGGGGGAAATATAACAAATGTGAAGACACCTAGGTTGAATCGTTCAGTCTTTGGAAAGAGAAGGCAAACGTGCTAACATGGATATGCTAAAATTGACTTAATATAGTCTGGTACAAAAACAAAAGTAAGTTTGGGTTCAATAGACTAGATTGCCGATAAAAAGCGAGAGTGGGATTCAAATATTGGTCGGGTTTATTGAGGGTGATTTTTCCAAAAAGGTTTTCCGCTCGTCCTCCACGCAAATTCGAGTACACTTCCTTTAAATTCATTCTTCATAATTAGTACATACGCGTATAACCTGAACAATTAGTAAGACGCAGAGCTAAAAAAAAAAGTGTATCTGTTAACACAGCTCTGGAAAAATTAGAGCTCGTCACATATTTTTATGAGGTCCGCAAATTATAACTATCTAGAAAACAACATAACTCCTACTAAAATACCAAAGTAAAAATATATACTGTTCTGGAAGTATCGGCCTGAACAATTTATATTCAACACATGGATGAATTTTTACAAGCGATTTTAAACCTACTAAACTTACACCAGATATTAGAGAAATGATAACTTAATGAGATAAACTCACTTTTTTTCATGACTATGTTTTATTGGAGAATCACATACTTTTTTTTATAAATTATATTGTCTTTCTTCTTTATGTTGTCTTAATAGTTTTTTTAAATGTAAATTGCATTTTCCGAAAAAAACTGACCAGGCTTGCGTTACCATCTAGGGAATTTTTATCACAGCATGACAGACAATACGTTCTCTAAATCTTATATATGAGGAACCCATATTTATCGGGGCCGCAGATAAATGCAGCCCTGTAACACGGACCAGTCTGTTAATATTGTTTTGCTCGGACCTGAGCTCTGAACTAGATACTATCCGTATCAATAATTGATCGACTGTGTAGAACGGGTATATACAAATGGAGGAAGGATCGGAGCGCAAATATAACCTCTCCTTTCTTCCTCACCTATATCCCCCCTCCCTCCCCCCCTAAACCAACATCCGATGTAACCTATAGTCGATCTGCCAGTAGAAAACCTATTCCATAATTTCAAAAAGTTACTATAATTGTATTTCAAAGCGCCTATACATAGTTTTATACGTTTTAATTACTATTTGTTATCCGAATTTAACCACACTTTTGGGGTAGAGTGGGAAGATGTAATCTAGAGCAGTGGCTCTTAACCTTTTATTACTCGTACCCCCTAAGTATCCTAAAATATTTTCGTGCCCCCTAGTTTTTACTAACATATTAATCATTAAGATTTATTCTAAAATAGTTGCTTTATTTACTAATTATAATAACAAACATATAAAAAAGAATTTAAATGTATTTAATGGCTCGTATGCTGTTGAACATTTTCCACTAATTTGTCTATTCTTGTTTCAATTGTATTTCTTAATGTAGATTCGAGTTGGTTTCGCTGCCTTGTTTTAATATTTACAACTGGAAAATCCCTTTTCACATAAATAAGTTGAAACAAATAACAGCAAATTTTGAATGGTGATGGTAAACAGATGGGGATTATTTTTACTATCCATTATTCCTTTTATCCGTGCTTACTTCTCCCCTTTATCGCCTCGTAGAATTGAGTCTAATATACTTACATGCTTACGATCATCGAATTTTTTCTTCCAAAACATACAATTTAAGATAATTGACTTCATTGATAAACAAATAACATTTTAAACTATTTTCTCGAGGTACCCCAAAAAACCTTCCGTGGTCTCCCAGAGGGCTACCGCCCCCGGTTAAGGATCGCTGATCTAGAGAGTATGTACCTGCATTTGCGTGAAGGGAGGGGTGGAAACCACAGTGAGCTGAAATTAGAACCTCAACCCTTCTCTCACCGGCAAATCAAACTAGACTAGCTTTAGATTCAGTCCGTGGACTCATCGATGCGGGTCTTATTCTATAACTTCTACACTTTAGACACAATTATGATATTAGGAATACGTATACGAAACAAACTGGTGATTGTTTCTGCCTTAATCAATTTAAACTTATATCATACAATTGAGGGGATCGAAACGAAATAGTGACAAACCCCCGACCCTAATTTCCATCAAAACTTTAGTTTATACTGCCATCTAGTGTCAAATATATGTATAAAAAATAGTTGACTTGTTCCAGCAAAATTCCAACATATAGTGTCTACGTCGTTTGTACTTGATTGCCCGTAACCGTAACATACGATTTGAAGACTTTATCAAACATTTAAACCTGTGGTTTTCTTCGTCCAGACCCCAGATTTCGGAAACTTGACAGAGATATTGCTAACTAGGGCTGCTTTGGATTTAAGAACCCAGCCAGGTTGAAAAACACATTCGAAGTCATTCAAATTAGTATTTTAGTATTGGGCCTTTGATATAAAATTTAGTAATAAATTTAGAGCATTCTAAATTTAAACTTCAAAATTAATTTTTATAACTTCACATCATATGCTAAGAATATTTTCTTTAGGCTTCCATTATATAGTAAGAAATAGCTGCAAAAAATTAAGGTTTCAAAAGGTCAACGGGTGTAAAAATACAAAAAATGTGTGTTAAAATACCTGGTGCGGCGCACCGCATAGACTTTATTGCTTCTTATTTACCTAAAAATGGAAACATTGTCTTAACACCCGTAAAATACCTATGAGAAATAATAATAATTATTATTATTATTATTATTATTATTATTATTATTATTATTATTAGCAGCACCGCGTCTTACTACCCGTTCGGGTTATACGCACTCAGATAAATCTGTGCCGGGACCGAGGATTGAACCCCAGTCGCCAGCACAGAAGTCTGACACCTTACCCCTAGACCGCCAGGTCACCTATGAGAAATTAAATAACAGATTTTGTAGCGAAACATAATGGATAAAAGAGAATCGAATTCCATCAAAGGGCATACATCATAATATACTATGGATTCCAGTTAATTGGGGCAGCTGTTTATTTGGGACGGAGTTTGAATAATAAAAACCAAATTAAGTATTTAGCATGCATTTTTTCCGCTTATTTGGGTCAACTTGCCGCTTAGTTTGGGCAGTGAATGTCGTGCGTGGTTGAACAACAAACTGTGTGCACGCACATTCCATTGTGGTCTAAGTAGGTGTCGCCGAGTCAAATTAGAAAAAAAAAATATGGACAAATTTCTTACAAGGCTGTATTTTGATACAGATGTTATCAATAGTGTCTAGTTTAACATACCGAATATACCCGAAGTTCTGATGCGAGCTCCCGCTGCCATCTTGAAAGTATGACGTGAACATATCTGGCTACAATGATTTTAGAGGAAAATTCTACTGGTAAATATTAATCACGACTCAATTCTATCATTTTATAATAGGGTGCATAGTTTTTGCCCTACACCCAACAAAAGCCTCGAACTTTATCCCTACCCCTTCCTCCATAACTATATAATATCCCAACCTCCTTGAAAGCCTTCATTGCTATCAAGTAGAATTCTGGTGTTATGGACATCACAATATTTTGAACGGTACTTGAATTCAACGGTTTCATAATAAAATGATGGTAACCCAGTTGTGGCATGAGTGATGACTTCAATGCATTGTATACATCCACATATTTCCACACCGCCGTAAAAATAAAGTACATGGTACACTCGAATCAAACCAAACTAGAAAAACATCGATAATGTTTTAAGCCGCAGCAAAATCCCACAATATTTTAAAATTATTTTAATAACAATTCATGTGAGATAAACTAAAGCTTATTCATTATTTCCAAATTAACCGAAAGAGAATAGCACCTTTGTATCGTATGTAACTAATGTGTTAACTTTGAGTACTCAAGATATATATTGAAATAGTTTATAATTCCCAAAACAGATGGTACTCTTTACCGTTTAACTTTGACAAGGAATTATTGTTGCGTGAACATGTTGAAGAAAAAGAGGACTGACTAGGCTCCAAAACTCTCCAAATATACTGTTTAATGTGTAACTTTTTTAACACCATAACTTTAGCATAACTAAGCTATGATTTGGTTCGATAATTATTTGAAACTCGCGATTAATATTTGATTCTAACTTAAAAAAAAGTTTCGCAGATATCTTAGCATTATAATAAGTTTGCTTTTAAATTTAGTTATTTTTAAATAAATGGTTCTACCAATATAAATTAACTACATTATGCTTTATTTAAATGCTACACTTATTTTATGTATACCATTTTTTTTCTCTGTTTTGAAGGGGTTTTTCAGCTCATTGTTTGAAATTAAGGTTTAATTGAAAAAGCCAGGCCAAAGTGATTGTCTCCTGCTATATTCATATTCACTCATAAAAAATATATTTCAAATAAAGGGTTTTATTTTTAATTAATAGTCCTATAGGGGGCCCATCGCATAAAGGCTAGTTAGTATTCTTGCAGTTTTATATCTAAATATATTTTTGCCAAATAAAATAAAATATAGCTGTAGTAGAAATATAGTTTAATTTTCTTCACATGTTGATATCAACAGTTGATGAATATTGGTCATGAGCATAGCGATATTAGTTGACAAACTTTTTAAATGAAGAGAAAAGTTGTCATTAAATCTCAGGACATCTTTTACAAATATTCAAGAACTACTCACCATGTGAATAAAGTTACTCAATATTTGTACTGAAGTACTGTTTGATTTATTTTGACTAAAAAACTGTTTTGATATAAAAGCTGATATAACATTGACCTTTTCTCACGTTCCCTACAAGTCATTTTCGCGTAAAAATGACGGGCCCATTTTGTTTGGAATATTAAACACTGCTTGCTTGGATGATCATTTTAGTCAAAAAAAATTAGAGCTGATTTTAAGAAAATAGCTTTTTCTATCTTTCCGCCTTGAAGTAAGCCACCCTTAATTTTAGGGTTAGAGATCCGCCTCGGTGGCGTAGTTGGCTAACGCTCTAGTCGTGTTGAGCTCGACTGCTGAGGACGGGGAGATCGGGGTTAGAATCTTGGTCGGGTGAACTGGGGGTGGGTTTTCCTAAATGGTTTTCCACTCTCCCTCCACGCAAATGCGGGTTCACTTCCTCTAACTCACCCTTCCCAATTCCTAATCCATTAGCGTAATTAGTACTTAAATCGTATAACCCGAACGGGTAGTAAGACGTGGTGCTAAATATTATTATTTAGGGTTAGATCAATGAATTGGTTTCGGCTCTAGGCCTAGATACAGCCACACAGATGGATAGACACACATGGCATTGCGAAAACCACTTTTTCTGGTTCAGGGGGTCATGAAATGTTGATATCCATCAAAATCTCGAATTCGATTTTTTAATGATCACAATATATAAGGGTCGCGAGAAAGTAAAAAGGTAAGATTGATTTTAAAAGTCCAGCCAAACAAGTTTTTACTATCAATATTTATCACCGCGTCTTATTACCTGTTCAGGTTATACTCATATGTGTTACGGGGGCGTTTTAAGTATTACGTAAAAACATTTTTGGCCATTTTCAACCCCTTCTCTCCCTCTTGTAAGCAAAAATAAATAAATGTCTGATAACCCCGCGCCCCTCTTTCTTACATAGGATTTTTCATATTTTTATCATTTGTTCACAGAAATAACCATTCTTTTTTTTCGTGCAATTTTTCCTATAGCCTTAACAGATTGTAAGGCGTGATGATAAAAAAAAATTCATGCTATTAAAAATTGCTGGTAATCATTAACATAAAGATGTAAACTAAAATTGGGAAATAATTGACAATTAACACTGATATACAATGAATTTAACTTTATTGAACAGGTAAAAAATAAAACTAGTTATAAAATTATATTTATAAAACTTTAAAATATTAATTTACTTTTAATTGAAGATCTAAAAAAAAATGTTATTAGGGAATACATGAATATCACTGTTATAAAAAACACCCTAAGGCTCCATTTAATTCGATGACCAAGGTCCTTGAATCCACGTATCAACATCATTTTCAATTATTGTGTTTCTAATGGGGGTGGGGGGGGGGGAGCTAGGTCACTTAAGCCTTGGCTTACTTCCTTAGGCTTCTCCACTTCCTTGTTTAGCCACTCGGCATCTTCATTGCTGCCCGTAGTCCAAGTGGCTTGCAATGCGCCCTCCCTCAATTTTGCCCGTCTTTTTCTGTTTTACGTAACTATTGTTCATGTTCTATAAAAACGTAATATGGTTAAAAGTTAGTTTACCATATAAATTGTTTGCCAACGCACATAGTTATCAATGCTTATAAAATTGTAGTAATAAAAATAGTATAATGTTATCAATGTTGGTTACATAAATGAAATGGTATCATCTAAAAACACCTTGTGAAAATTGAATTTTATCTGATGGTTTCTTCCTTGTAATATATTTTACAGCTATTCTTTTTTCATTAGTGTATAATCATTATTTAAATCAATACCCCTTGATTGCATTCGTTCCGCAGATGCTCCATTTTCTGCGACGGAAAGTAATTGCGGTGTCTCTAGATGTAGTTGGTCCTGGCCATTTAAAACATCTTGGTGGTATGGTGGAGGACGGGGGTTAGGGGGTGTTTCCATTGTAGTTTAACTAGGTCAACACTTTTTGTCACCATCGAGTTGGGTGTATAGCGCGCGTGTGTGTTGCCTGAAACCCAATAAAGGCGTGTAAATGGAGTCTTGGGAGCACCTTGAAGTAAGTGGAAGCAATCCATCATGTCCGCAAGATCTCTCGCTGTTCGAATCGCGTCACATCTCTTCGGGCGGGATGGAATGGAACGTTTTTTTTTTTAAATAAATGTCAAAACGGCCGTGATCAAACCTCTTAATACCCCTCTTCTCAATCCATATTTTGAAGAGTATTTGCTTATCATTCTTAAGGAGGGCGATGGGTCATTATTATGGTTGATGGACAAATTAGTAGTAGTTAGTATTAAAGAATAAATGCCATTCGGAACCTTCTGTTTACAGGGTTTTATAAGAAAATGCTTGCAAATCACTGCCCAGATAAAATTATTCTTTCACCATTTTTACTAACTGGACTCAGAAAAATATTAATATATTATTACATTTTCTTAGAAAATGGTCTGATAAATTCAATTTTATATATCTCTGAATGTATCAATTTTGTATTGGCTACTCTCTTCCCAAATAATTTTGCAACAAATCAATTGCAAAACAGATAGTACTATACTAAAATTATTGTTTTTCATAATAACTTTCGAATTATATGTTAAGATATGTGCTCTATTATAGGTGGTATTATTATTGTTATTATTATTATTATTATAGGCCCGTCGACACAATGAGGTCCCTAGACCCCCTTTAAAAAAAAATATTATTCTGTTCCTTATAAAAATATAAAATAAAGGAATATTTATTAATTTCCAACTGTGTGGTAATTTCTTCCTGTATAATCTAAATTTAGTAAATATACATATTATCCAACCATGTCATTTCTCCAATAATATTTTTATTAGCACCGTGTTTTACTACGTGCTTAGGTTATAATCATATGTACCGATTAGGCTAATGGGTTATGGATGAAGAAGGTTTAATTTTGAGATGTACCTGCATTTGCTTGGAAGGAAAGTAGACCACCATTTTGGGGAAAAAAATCTCAGTACACCCGACTGGGATTCGGACCCTGATCTCTCTGTCATCGGCAGTCTAGTCCAAAACAAGAATGACGCCTTAGACCATACAGCAGGTCAGCAACCGAAGCAGGTCCAAGGATAATTAAATCATAAAGCTAATCTACATTTCCAACTGTGCAGTCCTTTCTCTTAGCATTATTTAAACTAAAAAAAAATCAATTATTTGAACATTTCTCTAAACATAAATTACACAAAGTACATTTGAATGTACAGTAGCCCCGTGGCTTCTTTGGTGCTGACTGACAGCTCACAGCTGACTTCTGACAGTCAACATTCAGGCATATACCTAAATTTTGACTGTCAGAAGTGACAGCTGCTAAACACATGTTTCTGCAGATCATATGGCTCGGTGTAGGGATACATAATTTGGTCTAATAACTTTTCAAAGCCGTCAGCTGCGAGCTGTCAGTCAGCACCAAAGAAGCCATGAGGATACTGTACTACTACTACCACTACCTTTCATTTACCCTGTTCCACTACAGTGTAGCCTATAAGATAGGGTCATAGTATAGTCTGTCAAGATAAAACTTCTATCATTCATGGTAAACGGAGCGTACATGATCTAAATTGAACTTATTAAAATTTCATGATTTTTTTTTATACGCACAATAATAATATGTACAAAATTATGAAAATAAGAAGCACATGCGCTAATTCTTATTTAACTTTTAGAACAATTAAAATAAACATTCTCATTTCGTATTCTATTTCTCATTTTTATTTTAGAAATCGGTTTACTTGTGACTCAAAGCTAGTTAATTATTTTGTCTGCGTCTTCTTTAGATTTTTTTTTTTCTTTCTCAGAGACATTTCTGTCATCCGACTCTTCTTGTAACCCCACTCGTCTTCTTTCTCTCTTGACTCTTGAACGCGTCTCAGTTCACCCCGCCCTCCCATTTTCCGCCCCTAACCTCAGAAGAGCTCTTCCATATTTTTGTGAGACAATCAAAACATTATCCACATTTCAGAGCCTTCATCCGACTGCGAGTTAGGGTTTGATTTCCACATTTCGAATCCAATAAAGATTAATGAGCTTTAACGAATAGTACCGTATTAATGTTTTTCATAATTTTTGAGAAGTATGCCACCCGCATTAGTGGGTACGTGGATAAAGTTGTCAATCAAGTTTAGTCTCATTTGCCATGGACAGGAAGATAGGAGCTCAAATCCTTTATTTTTTGCTGAATGAATTTCCTCTATCCCTCCACGCAAATTCGGGTACATTTCCTCTAAATCCTACCTTCATCTCTACCCTATTAATAATGTTACCCGCTTTGGTGGCCACGTGGTCTAATCTAAGGAATCACTCGTGTTATATGTCTACTAGTCTGTCGATGATGGGGAGATCAGGGTTCTAATCCCGGTCGGGTGTAGGCTACATTTCCCCCTACCTAAGTGATTTCCCACTCTCCATCCAAGCAAATGTAGGTACATTTACTCTAAAATTCTACCTTCCAAATCTTTCATTTAACTTAATGTAGTCTTATAACCCGAATGGCTAATGAGATGTCCTAGAAAAAATTGTATAAATTTCCCAAAATAACAATGTCCCGACTTCAAAGTAATAATTTTTATAGAAAAATAAACTTTCCTTTTCCAAACTACTTTCCTAAGTGCCTGGAAAGCACAGGGAATTTGGTCTTTAGAATAGAGTGGAAACCTTGAGACTAGCTATTTACCTCCGCATATTGAAACAAAACTTTCTATCATACTATAGAATAAATACACTTTTATTTTGTATTAATCATTGAAACAAGTTCACCAAATTATTATTGTGCCACCCGCCTCGGTGGCGTAGTTGGCTAACGCGCTTGTCGTGTTGAGCTCGACTGCCGAGGACGGGGAGATCGAGGTTCGAATCTCGGTCGGGTGAACTGGGGGTGGTTTTTCCTAAATGGTTTTCCACTCTCCCTCCACGTGAATGCTGGTTCACTTCCTCTAATTCAACCTTCCCAATTCCTAATTCATTAGAGTAATTAGTACTTAAAGCGTATAACCCGAACGGGTAGTAAGACGCGGTGCTAAATATTATTATTGTGCCGTTATTTACGCCATCTTTTAAAAGGGGCGGTTGATCTGCGTCTCACTACCCGTCCGAGATATGCGAATTTAACAACACTAATTGAATAGAGCTAAATGAGGTATAATTCAAAAGAAACTCACCCGTATTCTTGTGGAAGGAGAGTGGGAAAATGTTTGAGAAAAATTACGCTGCCGGGATTCAAACTCTGACCTCATTGCCGGCAATCTAGACCGAATGAACTTGATATTTAGACCACGTGCTTACCGGCGCAGGTATATCATAACTTAACAAGTAGAACTATAACCTAAAGACAACACACAAAACATCTCAACCTCCGTGTTTTTGAAACTAGGTTCTCAAATTATATGTAGGTGTTGACATTCGGTATCTTATCCCTATTAATATCTGTTTGTTCATTTCATAGTTATACTTTATTTTGGAGTTTTTACCGTTTATTTTCTAAATACACATTATATCGGGACATATGTTTAGAAATTGCACTAACCCTTGGGTATTGCACCTAATAATTTGCACCCGGCCCGGCTGTCTAAATTTCTACTAATTGGTTAGCGGGGTAAACCAATATTCTATTGGTAAATATCGTCTTACAAACTGGTCTAGGACAATACGTTTATATTGAATCAAATATTAGCACCGAACCAGGGTCGGATCAACCTATGGCAGATTTCTCCAACCGCTAAGCCACTTCGCCGTTATTTAGCTTCTTGATCAGCGCATGCGTCCTATTGATCGATATCATTGTTCCAAGGCTGAGATGTGTGTGTGTTGTGCTGGTGTGGTGTGGCGTGGCGTGGATTATATCGTCCTGATGTTTGTGTGGTATAGATCACACCGCCACGACCAGATGTTGACAGGAAATGAGGTATTTGCAAAGTTAAACAGTTTATGTACAGTCTGCTAGGGTTGAATCTGGCTCTCTCAACGCTTTCGAATGCGTGTCATTTTATTCGTAAACATTGTGTAGGCTTAGTTTCTAAGTACACGCATCATTGCTCAGACTGGCCTCGCATTATGTTGAACAGCCGTTAACGGAGAAAATGGAGTTTGAATCCCGGTCGGGTGTTCAAAGTGTTTCTTCCTTAAATCGTGTTCAACCCCCCACCCAAATTGGGTACATTTCCTTTAAATTGCGCCTTGCTCTGCTCTGCACTAGTAGTGTGGATAGCGCCAACGGGTAGTAAGAAGCTCTACACGCGCCGCATACATAATCTTTTCAACTTTTCCTAGTGGCTTAGTGAAGGAGGGGGACCCACTTCGGGGGGCCGCATGATACAAGGCGTCTCTTTTGATATAAGACTATGCTGCTGATGACGAGGAGTCGTGGCTCAAATCTTAGTCAGGTGTACCCGAGTTTTTCTTAAATGGTTTTCCACTCTACGCCAATGCGGGATCACTTTCTCTAAATTCAACCTTCCCTATCTCTAACATACCAACCCGCTTCGGTGGCGTAGTTAGCTAACGCGCTAGTCGTGTTGAGCTCGACTGCCGAGGACGGGGAGATCGAGGTTCGAATCTCGGTCGGGTGGACTGGGGGTGGTTTTTCCTAAATGGTTTTCCACTCTCCCGCCACGCTAATACGGGTTACCTTCCTCTAAATTCAACCTTCTATATTCCTAACTCATTAGCGTAATTATTACTTAAGCGTATAACCCGAACGGTTTGTAAGATGAGGTGCTAAATAATAAAAAATAAAAAAAAAAATCTAACATACCAACATAATTAGTACATCTTCGTCTAATCTGAACGGCTTCTAAGATGTGCTAAAAATATTTGAATTTCTATCAGTTATAGTCGAAGTGATATATTTGATTAAAGGTAATTATAGGCTTATTGGCATCTGAGAAGTTACTAAAAAAATACTAATTATCCGCCTTGCAAACCTGTTTAATCATTTTGCTAAGGGTGACTTGGTCTAGGGGTAAGGTGTCAGACTTCTGTGCTGGGGGTCCGGAGTTTAATCCTCGGTCCCGGCACAGATATATATTATTGCCAAACCCTTCCTTCATCTCTGACGAGACGTGTATTAATCTCAACTTGTGAATGTGAGGAATTCCAGATCTCCACCGTGGTTCAGATTCCACGATAAACTGTAGGTCCTACAATTCATCTCACAATCACCCTACCATAACACATTAGCGTAAGTGCGAATAACCCGAACCGGTAGTAAGACGCGGTGCTAATAATAATATAATTATTATTATTAATAATAACAATAATAATGATAACTAGCTAAGTGAAGTCAGTCCACAACAATTGTCCAAGTGAGAACACAATATTTTTGGATGAAAACGAAACTGTATTTTATAACTACTTTCTAAATCAACTCAAGTTCAAGTCTTACAAACTAACAAAGAATCTTAAACTGAGTCTTTACAAGTATACTTGTTTCAGGAATATTAATTCAGCCGGCCATTAACTAAATGTTTAAAATTGGTTATTGAACAAGATCCCATCTAAAATTATCAATAAAACAGACGTCATTCAACACTGTTGCGCTTGTAAATTATTAATCATTTGATAACATGTTTTTTGATAATCTGAAGTAGAGGTAAATAATTAAAAGTAGATCGGCAGCACTAAGAAAATTAAATAAGATTGAATCAGCAAAATAGTGATTTCACAACTTACCATAACAGACGCAACACCCAGACTCGATTGTCAATTTATCATTGCGAAAGAACCATTTTCACAATTGATAAATTTTTCGACCGTTGCGGGGATTGAGCCCGGGACTCTTTACTCGGTGATCAGACGAGCTACCTATTGAACCATTCTGTCAGATAAAACTTTTAGTTTTGTTTTAAAATGCATTAACACCTAGTTAATCCGAACTCACAGAAAAAAACACATGTGTTGACTACAACGTGTAAATAATTAGAATTAACTATTATTTACCATTAGTTTCTTTAAAAAAACATTTACCTTTGATCTTCTTACTACACAATTTTTAATTTACCTAGTTCTTTATTTTTCCTCCGAGTTTCCCGAAAAGTGTCTCTGAACTATCCGGAATTTCGGACAAACGAAGCGCGCGCTCTAATGGGGTTTTACTATCAAGAAATATTAAACATACCGTAACCTGATAATATCCTACCATTTCCTTGACAGTTCATTAGGCATTGTGGGCGAATCCATCCCGTACTAACTGTACTTAGTGAGTTAATCTTGTGTAATCAGTTTGAACTTTGTGTGGAAGTTATGTAAGGGGGGTGGTGGGAGGGAGGGATGGAGCACGCCCCTACGGAGACTCTGGTCTGCTTGTTGAGGTTGGACTGTCATTTTCAGGGTATTATCGAGTTTATATTAATTGTGCTAACAAAGGCATATAAGCTTATTGGACTTATAAGTTTTACAGGCGATTACTATAATTAATAGACCCTTACTTTTAGTCTATCGATAAATTCTGTTTTGACACCTTAGCTTATTTGTCTTAAGTGTTCCCAAAAAGTAATTGCAGATAACTGTTATTCTTTTTGACCAACATTATGTTTAGGATTGGAAAAAAATTGTATGGCTTAGCTTGCTCTAACAATTCTATTTTAGTATCGTTAAAACAAATCCACATTTAAAAAAAACTTAAATCACATAAAAATATTTATTTATTTATTTATGGCACAAAACTATCACTATTTAAAGAAATATTTCGCAATTAATTTTCGAATGAATAGACCTCCCAAATTGTTAATGGACCACGTGGTGCCAAACCAAGTCTCCCTTGGCCGGTGAGCCAGCAGGGTAGACCTCTGGAAAAGCACGAACTTGTGTGTAGAAAACATTATGCAGATCACGACATATAGTAAACAAACTAAAATATGTAGGTCTACATAACATTGTCATCTAAAGACATTAAAGTAAATCGAATAAATTTCATATATTTGAGATCTTAACCAGTTTTTATAGTTATATAATATGCCTCTATCACTAATAAATATTATTTATTCTTATTAACCAATCACAGAGAGATTGAGGTTTGAATCCCGAAGGCTATACAGCGAGGTAAATATTTCTAAATGGATTTCTACTCTCACTCACTGCAAATAAAAGTATGATATCTCTAAATTTTACTTTTCAATATATTTGTAAATATACGGACATCCAAACGGGTAATATAACATGTATAGTAGAGGAGAGGAGATATAGCTACAGTAGCCTCATGGCTTCTTTGGTGCTGACTGACAGCTCACAGATGACAGATGACGGCTTTGAAAAGTTATCAGACCAAATTATGTATCCCTACGCCGAGCCATATGATCTGCAAAAACATGTGTTTAGCAGTTGTCACTTCTGACAGTCAACATTTAGGTATATGCCTGAATGTTGACCGTCAGAAGTCAGCTGTGAGCTGTTAGTCAGCACCAAAGAAGCCATGGGGCTACTGTTGACATGTTTTGGTAGTCCCTGTCTCCAAATGTGTGAAGGGAATGGTATTCCCGTGGATAAGTTAGTTGAGTGGGTAGCGCCTGATGGGTTAGGCAACATGCAAGGAGCTTGTGCGTGTCAAGCATAGGACCTCCAAGGGGCGTGGACGTAATTGGGAAAAGATATGAGTGTCATCTCCATGGCTGTGCCCTTACCATTTGAAATGTCTGATGGAACAGTCGTATACAGTTATATACTTAATTAAAGCCCAACGGGTCCGTTTCATACATGAAACTAGCCCATTCGAGTTTAGGTAGGTGTTGTATTTAGTATCGACTCACAATAGAGTCGTGATAAGTCTGTGTGAAACTAAATTTCGTTAAATTAACTTAGTTCGTCCCGTCACTAATCTTGAAATAAGCTAAACTGTACTAAAGTAGAATTTTTGACAGCATACATGTTTGTAAGATTACTGCATTCATAATTTCACATATTTATTCATATGCCCTGTGGCTTTTGGTGATGTTTAGTTGGACTCGTTTGTATATATTTAATTCTCTTCCCCCTTATAGAAACCATGTGATTCAACTAAATCTTGGAAATTGTTACCGTCTATATTTTTTTAATGCGAAACTATCATTGCTTGGTAACATCGTTATGGATTCGACGTCACACACAGCGTCTTTAAGTTGACTACCAAAAAGCTTCATATACAAATTAAAAATAATGAAGAAACCTATTTTAATCTCTGGCGTTAATTTAGTTGATACGTTAATCATAAGGCATTTTAAAATCAACTTTTTTTTTAGCACCGCGTCTCATTACCCGTTTAGACTTGGACTATCCACATCTCCTTACTAATATTATAATGTGCTAGGGATAAGAAAGGTTGAATTCATTGTAAGTGTACATGAATGGAGGTCAAATGGAAAACCATTGGTAAAACCACCCTCATTACACCCGACCGGGATTCGAACCCTGATATTCCCGTCATCGGCAGTCTAGTCTCTTACAAGGGTAACGTCTATAAGCATGCAACTTGAAATGTGTTTTACCTTTGATTAATATAACAAGAAAAATTAATTGTGGCTCGGTATTATTAGATTATCTTTAATAAGAAACGCTGCTAGATGGACGATTGGTGTGGGGTGCATTTGGGGGGATTTTCCACTTGCGACCTAACGTTAGTTTTTTCCATCTTTCCGAGCTAGAGCGGATTCGCTTACTCCAAAAGACCCTCACCCGCATTCCTTAAATTATAGCAGTAATATGCAGTAGCCCCATAGCTTCTTTGATGCTGACTGACAGCTCACAGCCGACAGCTGACGACTTTGAAAAGCTACTAGACCAAATTATGTATCCCTACACCGAACCATATGATATGCAAAAACTTGTGTTTGTAGGCTGTAACTTCTGACTGTCAAAATTTAGGTATATACTTAAATGTTTACTGTCAGTCAGCACCAAATAAGCCGTGGTCTTATTGTACCTTGTAGTGAACCTAATAGTAAAAAAATCATTGCTACCGTTTTAATTTTACAATTCCAAGTTCAGTAGTAGTGGCGTTGAATGTATATCTATTCAACGGTGGTGGTGGTGGTGGGGGGTGTTTTGGTAGTTGTAGTAGTAGTTGTTGTTTATATGACTAAGAAATGTATGTGGGAAAACTCGTATGGACAGAGTCGGTAATAAATGGGTGCTGAAGGAGTGTGGTTTGAAAGGGAATCCTTTAGGTCATTGTGAAAGAGTGTCTTACGTTGGTTTAGGTATGTTGAGCGGATGAGTGTGTATTGAAGCACGAAGCAAATATATGAAGGTAGTGTGTGTGTGTGTGTGTGTGTGTATGTGTATGTGTATGTGTATGTGTATGTGTATGTGTATGTGTATGTGTGTGTGTGTGTGTGTGTGTGTGTGTGTGTATTAAAAGGAAGGGATAGGTCATGTAAGACGGGTTTAAATGTTGTAGATGCATTTGTGAAAAAGAGAAACATTAAGAGTTTTAAGAATAAAAGAGCATGAATGACCCGGTGTATGGCTGTTGTTGAAGCGAAGGTAGTATATATGTATAGGGAAGTGAGGAGAAAGTTAGTGAATATAAACTCGCTGCGGTTAATCGGTAACGTAGTTTAGTTCTGGGGAACAAATCAATATATGTGTGGTAATAAGGTTCAACTCGTGGTGCGGTTCGAATCGTTCTCTTTCGTGACGCATGCCATAGAATTTTCAAGTTTGTTGTACCTAGGATTCTTGCAGTTTTTTGGTATAGCCCTTTCGTTCCTAGAATCACCGACCCTTCTCATTATTGGTATCACGCTTTGGTTTCTATTATCACAGACCCTTACCGTTATTGTTATTGCTTTTCCCGTTCTTGGTATCACCGACCTTTTCCGTTATTTGTATCTCTCTTCCCGTTCTTGGAATCACCAACCTTTCCCGTTATTTGTATTTTTCTTCCCGTTCTTGGAATCACCGACCTTTCCCGTTATTTGTATTTTTCTTCCCGTTCTTGGAATTACAGACCTTTCTAGGTGAAGGCAGCTTGCTTGGTCGTCATATTGTGGTATGTTGTCTCCTTGTTGCTATCGGGCCTTATCATTCCTAAATCGGACACTAACTGCGGCCTCTCACGGAACATCAAAGGTCACTAACAATTTTTATACATTTAATTTACACTCTAAAAACGCACCTCCACTTTGCCTGGTAGTTAGGGAGTTCTAGCACAGTCCCGAGTCGCATAGCATGTTCACAGAAAATTAAACCTTTGGTATTGAGGATTTAGTTCGATGTTTGTACAAACCCTAACCTTGGTGACCGTTCCAATCTGTATCCTTGACCGTTGTGGCGTTTGGGTATGACTTTAAAACCGCGGAAAATCATATCTGTGAGTGTCCCTGGTTAAACGTCGGCTTGATCAATGTTTTGTTGTTGCAGCTCGGTCTGAAGCGGTCAGTCGATAGCTTGGGAGTGAGCTAGAGAGCTGACCTGACGCAAGTTCAGCCAACATGGCGTTTGCGGGGCTCAAGAAGCAGATCAACAAAGCCAACCAGGTGAGTGGCACGGGTACAATAGTCCTAGTAAACTGACCCACCATTTTTTAATTGGTAAATTTCATTTGTTTAAGGTATTTAACGTGCCCATTATGAACCGACTGAATATATCGGCACATGCCTTATACACTAACTTAAATCTAGAACAGACAACAAGACGTGTATTAATCACAACTTGTGAATGTGTGGAAAGCCAGTTCTCCACCGTGGTTCGAATCCCACGTTAAACTGTAGGTGCTCCATTTCATCTCACAATCACCCTACAATTACACATTAGCTAAGTCCGTACAACCCGAACGAGTAGTAAGACATGCTGCTGCTAATAATAATAATAATAGAACTTACACAATATCAGGCCCCCGGCCGTTAATTTATCACTGCGAAGGAGGGGAAACCCACATTTCAAATAATTATAAATTTTTTCGGCCATTTCATGAATCGAATCTGAAATCCTTAGCTCGTAGACACGCGCTACCGACTGAGCTGAGGTGTCTGTTATTGGTACATGACGAGATAAAAGTGGTACGAACATATATTATGATTAAAAACTAATATTCCATGACAGTCACTCGCTAGAAATTAAAGAGTGTTTACCTTAATTAACCTTCTAGCTTCCCCAACCAAGGAAGATAATATAAGTAAAGTCACTTTTGAATTATTCTTGATTCTTGTTTGCTACTCCCGTGACGATGTTCCCACGTCCTTGAAGTAGGAAATGTCGAAACCACTATTGAATAGAATGTTTGTGTATTTGGGAGTGCGAGTTTTTCTAATAAGTGTTTAACGACGTTGAATCGAACAAAAGTTAAACCTCGCCCTCCCTCCCATACTGAAACACTAAGTTAAGTAACACATTCATATATTGCTCATTTAATCTCAAATTTCCCTGCTTTATAATTCTAAGTTTTATTAAAGGTTAATTTAATTCCTTTATATTTTAATCCAAGCTGTTTGGGAAAATGTGAATTTCTTCTGGTAAAACTGGTGGGAGGTAGGGGAGAGATAATTTGTAGTAATAATTTAATGACATCAATTTTTAAATACCGTTAGCTTAGTGTGTAGCAGTTTGACTGTTGAAATTATCTAGTTGTTTTAAGATTTACCTTTTGTATTAAGGTTTGGTCGTGGAAGTCATTTAAGCATGAATTATACACTCCAATGTCCCGGTTTCTTATGTGGACCAACATAAGCCCTAGTTTGAATCACCTAATACTCCGTTTGGAAAATTGAAGGAGCCAATTTAATTTTTTTAATCAATTGTCTACGCTATTTGATTAGCGAGATGTGCATTCAATTTACACTGAAAGGTAGCAGGTAAACCTTCATACGGTCCTTGAAAAACTTGAAATTTAATATGTCTTTGTTCACGGTCTGGAAAAGTCCTTTAATTGCTCTGGGCCTTGAAAAATCCTGGAGTTTCCATGTTTCAATATTTATTTTTGAAATGGATGTGAAGAATGGCTGTAAAGACCGCGATTTAAGATGCACTGGGGTATGAAATATCTAGCTTAGAGATAGTCGCGCCCACGGGTTGATACAGTGTTAACTTCTCTTGCAAACGCATTAGCGCTACTGTCGTTGAAATACAATATTTTCTTTAATTTCCTATATTTAAAAATTTTAATTCATGTACATTCTCTATTTTTTTAAGTTGCTCTAAAACCGTCATTTGTAATAATTCTTTTAAGATTTTTTACTACCTATTAACATTTTAAGCACTTATAATTACAGTGTTGCACTAAAATGCCCGCTGATAGCTATTGGTTCATCTCCCATCCACCTTAGCGCTTAAATTCCTGTTCAAGCCATACTACAATACGTACTGAATATAGAATGATTTCACTAACCAATAAACCAAGGATAGTGAAGTAAGTGACAATAAAGTTAAATTACTATTTTTATAACCCGCCTCGGTGGCGTAGTTGGCTAACGCGCTTGTCGTGTTGAGCTCGATTGCTGAGGACGGGGAGATCGAGGTACGAATCTAGGTCGGGTGAACTGAGGGTGGTTTTTCCTAAATGGTTTTCCACTCTTCCTCCACGCAAATGCGGGTTCACTTCTTCTAATTCAACCTCCTCAATTCCTAATCCATTAGAGTAATTAGTACTTAAAGCATATAACCCGAACGGGTAGTAAGACGCGGTGCGAAATATTAATATTTTTACTATTTTTATAGTCCTATCTGTTTATTAAATTTGAGGTAGTTTATAAGCTAGGGTTATTTAGTAAGCCTTCAACGTAAGCCCACCTTTCAAGGTAAACAAACTGGACATTTTAATGCGGCATTGGGAATGAGGATAGGACGTTATCTACCACCCTCTAAAATAACAAAATCACATTTTGATATCAGTAAGCCATATTTAAGATGGGGATGTAGGGAACGCCAGAAAATGTAGGTGCTTTTGCAGTCATTATATCAAAACATTTGTTTGGCCAAAATAAATAAAACATTGCTCCAGCTGAAACAGAGTTTAATTTTCTTAACATGTTGATATCAACAGTTGATTATTATATGTCACAAGGATAGCGGTATTAGACGACAAACTTTTTTAAATTAAACAGAGTTGTCGACAAATATTTAAGAACTGTTTGAGGTCATGTGGAGAAAATTAAACTCTTTATTTGTACTCAAGCAATATTTGATTTATTTTGACGAATTTTTTTTTATGTAAAAACCGCCCAAACACTGACTTTTTTTTTTCGCGCTCCCTTCATCACCACCTTAAAGTAATTTTCTCAAACTCATTCACTGCATACTCAACACTATCGCCTATACTAAATGTAATTTGAATAAGAAATTTGAAGAGATTCTTTACTGAGTGTGATTCTACTTTCAACTGCTTTAAAGAAAAAAAGCTATTAACTGTCATGAACAAATCGCAACTCGTAACGTAATTGTATGCTGCCCGCAAGCTATAGCCATATAGCTACGGAAAAAAAATTATTGCTAAAAATACCAGAGTTAAAAAATATATTCTTGTGGATGTATATACATTTTCTATTCAACATACGGATGGACATTTACAAACAGTTTTAAGAATCTCGACTGCTTAATTTACACATTAAATAAATTATTAAAGCTATGTGAATATTACATTCATCTCATCAAATTATGTTTTATTTTAGTCACTTATTTTTTACATATTGGCTTTCTTTTTCATATTCTCTGTATATTAATTACAAAAAAGTGTGGTGGTCCATTCTTATATTTAAATTTTGAATACAAAAAAAAAATTGCCCAGGCCTGGAATAGTGGATAAAAAAGACAGTTCAGCATTTCTTTAACTTTATCCAAACAAGATCTCGCGTTCAGTCATAAATTCCGATCTAGAAATATTATCTTCTTTGTATTCTGAAGTTACTTGTGAAACCTACCCCTAACAGATTTCTCTCATCTCACTCCATCACAGTCCTTTATTCAGCAAGCGTGGGAGGAAACGTCACAATTGTATGACGTCAATCGCTCTTTATTGACTTTAGTGTTCCAACTGCCAGTACAATGCCATCTAGTTTTCGATGAAATTTAACCAGTTGAGACGAACGCTGCTAAAATATAAACTACCGTACCATTGGTTCTACGTCATAATTAAGTGTTGTATACAAAAAGTCAAGTCCTTAAGACATACAATTTTTCATTTTAGCTCAAAACCAGTTGAAACGTTTTTAAGTGTTGAGGATGGATAAAATATCACGGGAGAAATTATTTTCCCATTGATTTTAAACAGCTCAAAAACATCCTTAATGTCCTTAAATTAATTTGTTTTTAAATATCAAAATTTTATCTCGCTCCATGGTGAATATTAAAATTTGATAGCCCTCCTCCCCTTATATTTTTTTTAAAATAATGGCAGGCATTAAAATAATTCACACTTGGGCTTTCACAAAAACATATCTAATGGTTTTTGCTTCATTTACCCCTAAGCAATGTTTCCTCTTTCTTTTTTCCGCGCCGTGTTTTATTACCACGTATTTTATATTATTAATTTGGTAATGAAATAATATACATATATAGAACTACACATATAAATATAGACATGCCTCTACTTTTTGGAGACACTCTAAATGTGTAATTATAAATTATTATTTCTAGCACTGCGTCTTACTAACCATTCGAGTTATACGCCTATGTACTAATTATGCTAATGGGCTAGTGGTGAAGAAAGTTTAATTTATAGTTAATGTACCCGCATTAGGGTGGATAAAGAATAGGAAACAATTCAGGAAAAACCACCCCCATCACACCCCAACTGGATCGAACTCGGATCTCCTCATCATCGGCAATCTAGCTCAATGTGAGAGTGACCCCTTAAACTATGTGGCCGCTAAAGTGGGTGTATATTTAATTAATATAATTATGTAGATATATTGAAATATGTTTTCATATATACGCCTAAATCAAATAGAATCACTCCTGAAGTCCTGTCTTCAGTCATCGTTTAATTTTATTTTCTTAACACTGGTTGTAGCTCCGCTCTAAAATATTTCAAAAAACTATTATTTTTATATTTGGGACTAAAAATGTATATTTAAAACAATATTCTTATAACTATTAACAAAATTACTATTATTTTCGTTTATTTTTAAAAACCAAGTACATGGACACTGACATTGAATTTTAACTGACATGTATTTCAATCAAAATATAGCTCATAAAATATTAAGCGTGATTTTTTTGTTTTGTTGTTTTACTTTTTATTTGACAAATTCAATAGTCGCTTAATTGTTTTAAATACTTTTTTAAATAGAAAAAATTACAATTTTTAAGACTATAAGTAAGTTTTCAATTCAAAATGTTCTTACACTTTTTTTTTAATCGCTGTGCCCATTACTCATTTGAACTATACGTACACCTACATATTAATTAAGCTCATGATGTGCTATGTATGAGAAAGGTATAATTCGTAAGAAATGTCATGGCATTTGCGTAGAGGAAGAGATGAGAATTATTTAGCAAAGACGACCTTCATAACACCCGGCTGGGATTAGACCCACGACGTTCCACTCACCAGTAAACTAGACTATAAGAGCTTGACTTTCATACCGCATGCCCATTGGTGTGGATTTGAATACTTTATGTTGTACAGTAAAAAAACTATCCTATAGAGTATTAACTTTCTATATTAAATTTTATACAAAGGGTGTGTACATATTTATAAGGTGTGTTGGGTAATGTCGTAGCGGAAAGAAACTGTCTGGTACAACTCGTCCAGAAATAACAATGACGCGCTTCGTGGACTTATAAAAACGGGTGTCAAAGGTTAACTGCTGGAACCTTAATAACCAGCGTGTTTTTGTGTGTACTTCAAACATGCCTTATAAAAAAATTGAATGTAAATTACAATAGCTCTTAAAGAGTTGAGTAGAATTCTGAATTAGACACGCGCAGTGTTTTATAGATAACTGCAATGAATTGTTTTTCTGGGAAATTAACCAGTGTTAGACCAACGGAATTACGGCAGCTCTCGAAGCACAAATTTGTCTATGGCATCGCTCAAAATATAACTACATTGAAAGTAATTTCCGTGCAGCTTTAAATATTGCTGTTCATACTGTATTTTGATTACTTATGAACTAATATAGGAAATACAATACGATGGTCACGTTGTCTAAGTCGTTAAGCAGGCATTGCACGCTATCGTCTAGGTCTCGGGGATAAAAACTCGTTTGAGTGCACTGGGATGTGATTTTCCGAATGGGATCTCACACACTCGTTTTGTCATCATTTATCCACGCTAATGACGTTTCAGTTCCTCTAACTAATCCCCCTCATTCCTACTTCTTAGCACCCGTTCAAAATACGTGTTAGACTGGGCTGTTGAACATGGGGAATTTGGGGTTCGAATCCCGGCGGGGTCTACTGGAGGTGTTTGTTTCCTAAATGGTTTCCTACTCTCTTTCCACGCAAATACAAAGTAGTTTTTTCTTCGCATTATCAGCATTTACAAGATCATTGAGGTAGGTATGAGGAAGTAAGAATTTAGAGGAAGTTTGCCCGCATTTGCGTCGAGGTAGAGTGAAAAACCTTTTTGAAATAAAATTTACACTCGGCCCGGATTTGAACCCTGACCTCTCTATTCTTGGCAGATTTGGCTTGATGAGTTTGACGTTTAATTCGTGACTCCACAGGTGTCGATTAAAGCCACTACATACTCGTGTATTAACTATATTAAGGTGACCTGGTGGTCTAGGGGTAAGGTGTCGGACTTCTGTGCTGGTTGCCGGGGTTCAATCCTCGGTCCCGGCACAAATTTATCTGATCACCAAATCCTTCCTTCACCTCTGACAAGACATCTTGTGAATGTGGGGAATGCCAGGCCTCCACCGTGGTTCGGATTCCATGTTAAACTGTAGGTCCTCCATTTCATCTCACAATCACCCTACCATTACACATTAGCGTAAGCGCGTATAACCCGAACGGGTAGTAAGACGCGGTGCTAATAATAATAACTATATTAACTTGAGAAAATTAGATACGTGTTAAATAAAGATGCATTTAATCCTATATTTCTCGAGTGCAAATTCGAATCCTTTAATCTTTAAAAATGAACCATTTTAGTTACAGTAAGAATCGAAGTGTTCCGCCAAACTGACAAGCGTGCGAGCGAGCGACTGGGTGGCCAAACTGGCGAGCGCGTGATTAGCAGATAGCTCTCGATAGTTGTTGAGTAGGAGGCAAACGTTCGAATCTTGGCTCAGTGAACTGAGGGTGGTTTCTTACAATTGATTTATTTTTGTGGTTTTCCCATCCTTTATCCACGTTAATGGTGATTCTTATTTGTAAAGGCCTACTTTGATTATACTATTGAAGTATTTTAACATATCGGTTTTACATACATATTACCAATTAAATAAGGTCGTTAGTAACAAGTGTGCTAAACCTATCGATAATAATAAAAATGTCAAACATAGAAGTTTTCCTAGCACTCAATGAACAAACATAGACCGGCCTCACACACAGCGGATTTTTCCGTTGCGGAGAATTTACCTTCGCCGCCATTCCAACAGTGGCGCGAAGAGGTACGTTGGTGCTTACACATTAGGGTTCGGCCAGACTGACGGTCAGTATGACCGTGCGAGCGAGCGAGCGCGTAATTAGCAGACCCTAGTTCATTAGAGAAGATGTCTCTGTCAAAGACATTTGGTTCATCTCTGCTCCTCGAAAATTCTTACAACAAATATTTTTAATGTGTTTTAAAATCAGATTAACCGCACCAGTAGCGGAATGGTGCGTTGCACTCGATAGCTTTTGACTGGGAGGTAAAGGTTCGAAGGCTCAGTGAACTGAAGGCGATTCTTAAAACTTATTTATTGTTGTGGTTTTTTCATACTCTCCAAACTAATGGTGATTATTATTTGTAAAGGCCTACTTTGATTATAATATTGAAGTATTTTAACATATCGGGCTTACATATATACATTATATTATTTATGATCTTACCAATTAAATTAGGCCATTAATAGCAAGTGTGTTAAGCCTATCATTGATAGAAAAAAGTCAAATATCATGTCAAATTGAGAAGTTTCCCGGCACACAATGAACCAACATAGAATAATATTGCCTAGCGCCTGTAGACTAGACTGTACCGAGTCGAGCGCGCGCGCTTGAAAAATAGAAACAGTTCTATCTTTCAAGCGCGCGCGCTCGCTCGCTCGCTCCAGTGTGGCCACCTCCCATTACAACCAATGTGTTCTATTTTATATTCTAGTCGCTCGCGCGCTCAGTCTGGCCGCCCCCTTAGGCGGAAAAATACACTGGTGGTAGCTGTGCAGCCGCCCAATGCCACCACAATCGATGGTAGTTTTGTCTTGCCGTCCAATCATTGGCGCACGTGACCAAATGCATGCTTACACACCCAGCGAATTTTCAGCCCTTCAGAATCATTCTAGTGTTGTGTTGTTGTATTGCTCCATTTTGTGTCATCCTCCCTCAACTCTTCAAACAACGTATAAAAAGCTCCAACCTCCTCTCTCCTTTGACTAATTGGATGAACCAAATAAGCCTATTTTTTCTTCTCCTGTTTTTTCGGCGACGGTAAAACCATAAAGCAATAATTGGCTCTCTGTCCATTTTCTAACAATACTAATCAATAAATAATTTAAAACTTGACTATTAAATTGTAATACAATCAAAACTTAGAAAGAGCACACTCCACTCCTCAATTCCAGATATCGAGTATTATATATAATAAACGAGTCGGTAGCGTTTTTAGCTCATAACGGCGGAGACGGCGATTTTACCGTCAATTGTGAAAACTTGGACGATCCTTTGAACGGCGTGGTAAATTCTCCGCAACGGAAAAATTCGCCATGTGTGTAACCGGCCTGTACAATAATATTGCCTAGCGCCTGTAAACTAGACTGTACCGGCTCGAGCGTGCGCGCTCGCTCGCTCAGTCTATACATACCCTTATAAATTTCTTTAAATGGTTGTTTTTCTTTCCCATTTTACACAAATCCTTATTATTTCGTTTACATAGTCCTTAAAATTGATTTAAAGTCATGGCGTTCATAATATTGTATTCGAGATATCGTTTTGGTATTTTTGCCATTCTCAAATACCATAGGAATTGAGGAGTCTATCATCCCATCTCTAGTTTTAAGTCACAAATAGCCCTTCTTGGTCTGGCTGAAGGTGGTTAGTTACTCGTATAGAGGTCCCAGTTCGATCCAATATGCTTAAAATAATTTACAATTTGTATACACCCTCATCCTTTTCTTCGGTCGCTAAAGTTAGACTTGCAATTCAAGGTATTCTATCTTAGGTTAAATAGGTTTGTAATTCGGTGTAGTGATGAATATAAAACCCACTAATAAATTCATTATAAATTCACTCCTATTAATATTACTGTATTTTAAACAAGTAAAACCGGGCAAGTGCATAAGTCCCTTTCCTATTTTATCTATCATTTCTGTGTTTGAGCTCTAATATATTATTATTATTAGCACCGCGTCTTACTACCCGTTCGGGTTATATGCACTTACACTAATGTGTAATGGTAGGGTGATTGTGAGATGAAATGGAGGACCTACAGTTTAACGTGGAATCCGAACCACGGTGGAGACCTGGCATTCCTCACATTCACAAGATGTCTTGTCAGAGGTGAAGGAAGGGTTTGGTAATCAGATTAATCTTTGCCGGGACCGGGGATCGAACCCCGGCCGCCAGCATAGAAGTCTGACACCTTACCCCTAGACCACCAGGTCAATTTAAGCTATTTCTTATATAAGTTTTAATCATTAAAAGGCGTCACTAATCGCCATTAACGCCATGCCAACTAGCTAGCCCTTTCCCATTGTGTCACATAGTTAATACACTCTTCCTCTTTACATATTAATCTAGCTATTTCCCAAATTATACCCAGTTTATAGCTGGAATGAATTAAAACACAATACACAGAGCTGCAAAAAATACAGATAATAGAAAGAAAAAAACGCTCAATAATAGCATACGAATTACTTGTTTCTTACAGCGTTTGACAAATTCCTAATTTGAATATAACTTTTAAATAATTACAATGTCTGAAAAAATGTTGATGAAACAACCGTAGATTAAGTGTCCCAGCGCTTACAATACCACAACTGAATTCAACAACAGGTCGTCTGCATAAAACCTTTAGTGAACTTCTGAAATGCTCTTTTCTCCCGATTCCGGATTGAATTTGTCTCATAGCGTGCGATTCAACTGCCAGACGAGCGGTAATTTAGTTTCTCAGCTCGATCCAGGTTCAGGAACTGCGTAGTCTGCAGGTGATAGTCCCCCGCCCGCCTTCCTATGCAGGGTGCTATCGGGGACGTTTCTTTATACCAGTGCGAGAAAAACTGACTGGCTGGCGGAATTGAAAGACTTTCTGGTTGTCGCATGGGGAGCACTGAGAAGCGTTTTAAACGTTTAGGAATCCTAGAATAGGTGGGTTTTTTTTGCCACCGCGTCTTTCTACTCGTTCGGGCTATACCGTTATTTACTAAATACGCTAATGGATTTAGGAATGAAGGTGATATTTATAGGAAGTGTACCCGCATTTGTGAAAAAAAAACACCTTCATTACACCCGAACTAAATTCGAACCTCCATCTCCCCGTCAATGGTATTCTAGTCTACTGTGAGAGTAGCCCGTTAGATCACGCTGCCACCGAAGTGGGCTTATGACTTGTTAAAAAGTTTAAATTTGAAGTTTAAAATATTTTTATAAACGGTGTGACAGCTTACATAAAACCCTATAAAACATTCCTATATTATCTTAAAATTGTATTCTGTGATCCTATCAAAACATAACTTTATTTGATAGAGGAAGAATAGATCTTAAGTTTCTAACTTTTTGCTTTAATCTCTAAAGTACAAATTTTCGCGTAAAGCGTCGTTAATTATTTTATGTAAACTCAAAAATTTAGACTTTTTAATAGATTACAAACCAGCTGATAATTTTCGCCTACGTTTTGTTGAAAACTGTGTCTCTAAATATAAAACAACTTTTTAAATATTGCGATATTTGTAAACCTTTTTTGGCCAAAATAAATAAAATATTGCTCCAGCAGAAACATGTTTTAATTTCATTCGCATGGTGATATCAACACTTGTTTAATATGTCATAGCATAGCGGTATTTGGCGAGAAACTTTTTAAATTAAATAAAAATTGTCATTAAATCCCAGCACACCCTTGAAATATATTCAAGAACTGGGGAAATCACCACGTGAAGAAAATTAAACTGCTGAATGATTATTCGATTTATTTTAACCAACACGTTTTAATATAAAAACTGGAAAAATACTGTCCCTACTCTTTTTTCCTACACGCCCACCTTAAAATTATTTCAAGAAAATAGATCTCAGTAATTTACAGCGAAGTAATGTTGCCTTCACCTCTTTCTATTCCTCCACCCTAACTCATTACTCGTCTTGAAAGGGTACTACTAATAATATAATCCGCAACGATGGACACACAATCCAAGGCTTCATCCTCACCATGGATTATATTAACTGTGATAACAAGGTCTATGTTGGAATCCCTGCTGAGTACACAGAGGGATTGGAAGAGGTGGAAGGATATAGGATATGTTATTAATATCAGTGTGGTTTTATTACCTACTCTCGGATATACTTCCTCTTAGTTAATCCTTAACTTTTAAATTAGATCGGCAATAACCATTATGTTAAATGTAATTATAATTATTTTTTAAATTCAACCAAGAAGGTGGCCGGTACCCCTGGAACCTCGTAACTATATAAAGGCCTTCTCACGTCCGTTTAACCTGGTAACTCAGATGGTCGATCAAGCTTTAAATAGATCGCATCGAAATATAGTTTCCGGTAATGTTTACCAGACAAAAGTGAAATTATTGATTTAAATTAAAGCACAGCTGTGTTTGTTTCCGTATAGTAATTATTTCTCTTAAATTATGAAAGCTATTTCTGCCAAAGTATTAATCATAACTTGTGAATGCCAGGCCTCCGCCGTGGTTCGGATTCCACGTTAAACTGTAGGTCCTTCATTTAATCTCACAATCACCCTACTATTACACATTAGTGTAAATGCGTATAACCCGAACGGAAAGTAACACGTGGTGCTAATAATAATGATAATAATATGTTTGTCATGGTTCAATGTTCCTCGACTTAAGAACGCAGGATATTTCATTACGATGTGACGCACAGTTTCATCTTAGAGCTGTTTCACACGAGGCAACTATCGCCCGGCAACATTTACCAGTAAACAAACGTTCGCTCTGTAGAGGAAAACTCAGTACCAACTTAACCAGAGTACACGAAAAATGAGGTCAGTTATTAGGAATTCGGAGGACTAGGTTCCTTTTTGTGGCTCCTTAACTCTAGACCAGACACATTACCCAGCTCCCGGCCGCCAATTCATCTCTGTAAAAGGGGGCATTCACATTTCGCCAATGATAAATGTTTTGGCCATACCAGGAATCGAACCCGAGACCTCTTGTCCCAGTGTGAGACACGGTACCGACGGAGCTATGGTGTCGAACGATATAATTTTAACTACACATTAATTATCAGAATGTTCTTTCATTGGAATTGATAGCACTTTCAAGCTTTAATATAAAACAATTAAGTCTAGATGTGTAATAATAATAATAGTAAAAAAGATTGAAATATCCCTTAAAAGGGTCGAGGGCTATGGGTGAAAATCCCTAATCACTTTACATTACTTATGGTTAGCTTAAATAAATATTTATTAAAGACTATGCAGTCAAAAAGAAACCGGCAATAGGTAACCAGATAACCTTCCGTACCACGAATAAAATTCAATAGGTTCTTGGAGGTTGGCACCATTTGGGGTACTGCCCGGCGATTGTTGCCCCGTGTGAATGACACCATATAAACACGTGGTTAACCAAGCTGTCTCCCTCTGACTGGGCGAAAGTAGTCCTGACGCGCAACTATTCCACAAATCGCCAATAGTGGGCAACTTATGAGCGACTGTTGACGGGGTGGGCAACTCTGTTGCTTCGTGTGAAACCTCCAATCTACCTCTATTTTAATCAACAGAGCTATAGTTGACGGTCGATAGTTGCCTCGTATGAAACGGTTCTTAATACTCTGCTCACTATCAGTAACGACTCACATCTACAAACATTGAATTATTTTAAACTAGGTTTTCTCTTAAAATGTTGTACTCTGGGGACCAAACTAACAGTTCAGAGTTTTGAGAGAAACAACATTCTGTATAACATACACAATGTGTCCATTGTTATATAAACAATCATTTAGCATAATATTTATTTAGGTTTTAAGGTCCACCATATTGTTTATTTTAGAATGTTTAAATGTTAAGTAGATGAGCATAGTAGTTTTCCATCACAGAAATGTTTGAAATAACTTTCATTTTACAAATCTCAACATGTTTTTTTTATCTTACATTGATACCTTTAAAACAAATTACGTCACGTATTTATTTCCTTGGTTACTAGTATTTGCTGGCTAAGCTTGATACACAAACTAGAAAAGGCTCCGTTTGAGGAAAAGGAGGCTAGGTAGGCTTACTCAAAGGGGAGTTTAAGGGCTTAATACCCTGATTTTGTTAGAAAGATTATTTTTTAGTAGTTGATAAAACACTTTTAAAATTTAATACATTCATACATAAATTTATGTTAGATGCAACTGTCACTTTTGATACATATTATTAATACATATAAAATAACACTAATGAAATAGTAAAATGTTACATTTTGGCGGTAATTTTTTTTTATAATTCTAGCCTATGAAAATTGGACTATAAGTAGCCATATGGTAAACACACAAACCTCATAACGTACNACCCCCCCCCCCCCCCTTAAATTGAAAAACTAACTCTGGTTCTTTGTTTAGCTCGGTTATATTTCTTAAAAATATTGTAGATGAATGATTTTTTTCCTTTTTTAAGTTTTTAAACCTTGTCTAAAGAGTTATCCCTAAATTTTAATGAAGTTTTAATTTTCACCTCAAAGACTGGAGATATGCTTTACTTTATAATTTATCCTTTTTTTTCCGTACCCTATTGAATACCTCTTTGCTTTGAAACTTTATCTCATTTCCCGCGGAGTCTGTTCCGGATTAATGGTGATTACTTTTCCTTAGCGACGATTGAAGTTCATTTCGTTTTAGAATTTATCTCCCCTCCTATGCGGGAGTTTTGTGAAAATAATTTATTTCTGCCCGATCGATTCTTGTATTTTTATCTTTGATAACTGATGGACTGTTCGTCTAACTATTCAATTAGCCCATTTACATTCTTGAAAGTTATTTATAAAATTTATTTGAAATAGTATCGCTAAACATCTAAAGGGAAAATTTGTGTTTGCATTCAAACCCGTGTTTCAAACTACATTTTTAAATATATATATATATATATATATATATATGTAGACATAATTAACTGTGCCCTGCGTCGGTGGCCACGTGATCTAACGCGCTACTCTTGCAGTAGACTAGACAGAGAGATAAGGGTTCGAATCTCGGTCGGGTGTACTGAGGGTGTTTTTCCAGAATGGTTTTCCACTCTTTACTCACGCAAATGGGGGTACATAAGCGTATAACCCGAGCAGGTAGTAAGACGCAGTGCTAAAAAAATTGTGTGTTCTATGTGAGTTGAACCATAGCGTCTAAAAAAATATATATCAATACACTAAAGACTAAGCTTATTAAAAACTTAATTCAAGAGCTTAAGTCTCTAAGGGTAGCATGGCGAAAATTCAACTGCATTATCCTGAAGAGGGGAGGAAAAAATATATTATAAATTACATGTGTAAAACCACCCCGACTGAACCCAGCTGAGATTCGAACCTGGACATTCCCGTTCACTGACAATTCAGTATGTTTACTAGCTTGACGTGTGGCCACCGGCACGGCTATGTTCATAATTAAAACGCAAATGCCCGCTTATTGATTGAAAGATCTTTTTCAAAAAGCTGCAGCATCTTGTCTTTTTTCGTAACAGACAACCAGGGTTGTTCCCAAGAAGCTAGAGATAACCGGCATATAACATTGATCCCGCGAGGTCATTCGGGGGCCTACCACTGTCATCTGACATCCGAGTATCTTGTGAGTTATCACCAGGACCCGATTTTGATGATATGTCATATTTTTATTGGTTCGTCACATAAAATACTCATAAGTACATAAACTCTGTTCATGATCCCCTTTTTGTAGAAATGTATGTTTTAAATGTCATTTTTTGTTATTGTAATTTGTCATTTTATAATTTAAGGTCTTATTTTCTTGGTTTAGGTTATTTTCTAGTCATTTTCACGCATTTTTTAGACAACTTTGAGGAATTCTGTTGACTAAGTATATTTTTAATACTATTGATATATAAAAAATGCATAAATGCTTAAATTTATTTTTTCCAAAACAAAGTTGTCGAAATGAGAAGATAATGTAGGCAATGAACTTTATATTCTCTTTGCTTGTATCTGTATGGTTGTAAAATACATTTTTCTGGTGAGACGCTGCAATTAAGCTGGATAGGGTTGATTTGGGGGATGGGGGATTGATTAGCTATTGCTTCTGAAGCAGATATCTTAACAAAAATATATAGGCTTATATTTTAGCAGAATTTATTTGAAACAAAAAAAAATTCATTGCAATTTACCGATTGTAAATTGATTGATTGATTTAATCGTTTACATTAATCATTTACGTGTTTTTTTCCTCTCATATTTTAGGTTATTTTTTTATCATCAAAATTCGGGCCCTTGTCATTTATCTTATAAGACTCGTATCACATGTATGTAACCTCAACAATGTGAATGTATACACTGACTGCCCAAACAGTATTATCATTTTCCATCATATCACGAGTCGTGTAAAGAGGATAAGAAAGCGTGTCTGAGCAAATAAACAAACAATTTATTGATTACACTAATCTCCATAGTAATATAGATGCACGCTTTACGCAGGAATGAACACAATTATTAGAAAGTACTATTTCTTATTTTCAACTTGTGAGTAGCGTAGGGGAACTTAAATATGAATCTTCAAGTTAGATGTATATGTTACTAAATAAACCCTCATTAGTAGGGACACTGATTATACGTCATGTTCATCTAATTTGGTTTGCCAGTCTTTGGAAGCTAAAGGTTACATGGTTGATATTCACCTGAAAAAATCATGGAAAGGGAATTAAGGAATGTCGTCGGTTGAATTTAAAGTAGATGTACCCAAATTTGCGCAAATGTAGGTACAATTTATCAACTTTTTATATGGCTTTAAATTTTCACTGTTCATCTAATAACCAAATTGACTCGGGCCACTAAAAATCCGACACTTTAAGGGTGGAAACTTGGAATGAACCCATGTAACCATGCTACTCTTAGTTAGGTTAGGTTGTTTTATAAATATTGTGAACCTGGCGGCTTGAGTAATTTTCAGGTGACAAACAATTGGCTAACCTGCCTCGGTGGCGTAGTTAGCTAACGCGCTAGTTTCGTGTTGAGCTAGACTCCTGGGGATGGGTAGATTGAGGTTCGAGTCTCAATCGGGTGAACTGGAGTGGTTTTTCCTAAATGGTTTTCCACTCTCCCTCCACTCAGATAAGGGCTCACTTCCTCTAAATTCAGCCTTCCCAATTCCTAACCCATTAGTGTAATTACTACACAAGCGTATAACCCGAACAGATATTAAGACGTGGTGCTAAGGAAAATTGGGCCAAATATCTGTTTCCGTGGACGAACACTTGGTTAACTCCTGGTCAGGTATATGTTGCAAAAGGAAAACAGTTGGCTACCGTCTACCCAGGTACCAGATGCAAGCTGCAGACAATCGTAGATCTTCACTACATAACTGACTTTAAGGTAGACAGTTTCTTGTTTTATTTTAAAGGTTGCAGTCATAGACTAAACTAGTTTGTAAGTCATTGACTCAACTTTGTGCTTAGAAAGTGCACGTCATTTACCTAGAATAAGATACAAGTAAAATTTAGTAGTATATGTACTCCAGTCCCTGCAGTATTTGTATTTTTTAAATCCTTATACAACTTCCTTTGGAGGATAAGTAAAGCCTTAAGTTCCATGTCGATTATGACGTGTAATAGAACCCTGTAAGGTATGTTAAAATACCTTTCATGGCGAAATTGGTAGGCCCTCTCGGTCTCGCTCTCAGGAATTCTAGTGTAACGATATAATCAGTTGGCTCAGAAGGTGCACGTTAAATACCTCTAATAAATAATTTAAAAAGTATATTTAAAGTAACTCTTGGTTTATCTCACCAGCTTAAACATAAAAGTTTCCCCTCTAACTGAGATGCACAACGGTATCCTTAGAACCCCCTTGTTCCACTTCCAGCCTAAGATGCTCTCTCCGCTCGTTCGTTTCTGGATTTCCTCAGCGATCGGATTGAATCTAGACTTGACGTAACTCTACTCGCCGGGTGTATCGATTTTGAATCAAAACTCGTGAACCGCCGTATATTCCTCTCCCCAATCCCTGTTTTCTCGTCTTACGTTTTAAAAGCTTTTATGGTTCCTTTAAAAAACGTTGGGGGTAGCACCAAAAATTACTCGAAAAGGTGTTTCTGCATTGAAACCAAACAAAGGAAATCGTGTTTCTTTTTATTTGTAATGATTTTTATAAAAGGCTAGGAGGTGACCTGGCGGTCTAGGGGTAAGGTGTCAGCCTTCTGTGCTGGTGGCCGGGGTTCAATCCTCGGTCCCGGCAAAGATTTATCTGATTACCAAACCCTTCCTTCACCTCTGACAATACATCTTGTGAATGTGGGGAATGCCAGGCCTCCACCGTGGTTCGGTTTCCACGTTAAACTGTAGGTCCTCCATTTCATCTCACAATCACCCTACCATTACACATTAGCGTAAGTGCGTATAACCCGAGCGGTTAGTAAGACGCGGTGTGCTGCTAATAATAATAATAATAATACAAGGCTAGGTAGGCGTATAGGCCTCTCCAATCCTATGACCGATTAACCGGGAAAATAGATACACGATCACGGTCGAATTAGTAAACCTATCTAAGTCTGGTGTCTGCAGTCTTCACTTATAACAGCTAAACTAGTATCAATTTACAATTATTTTTTTTTGTTTAAAAATAAGTTTAATTCATCTTAAATATATTGAAACTATTCTACTTGTCTTGTTTCCACTGTTTTTAAAGTAGGAATACAGTACAACATGATTCGACGCCTTGTTCTTGCTATATTACGAAACGCCCGAGCTATGTGTTATCCGTGGGGTGAGACCAGGGTTGATACTTAATTGGGAAACCGGGAACTGTCTTATGTCTGAAAAAACAGAGAATTTCAGAAAAAAAATAGTTGTGAATTTGGAATATTCTACTGCACGCCTCAAATATTAGGTATTTTCTTAAATATTGGGCTGCGTATCGACTGAATATCAATGTCAAAACTAAGTGTCTGCAAAATTGAGAATTCCTTCTGGAAAAATTAAAGGGATTTCTCATTAAGAAAATTGTAATGGGCTTTAATGTTTATCATTCTTGTTAAAAAAATATATAACCTTTATCTTAGCGATATTTATCAAAAATATTAACATTTCATTTTCATCATAAACTTCAAGCCTTTTAACAGCAGGTTCGCTTCTGTGATCTCATGGTCTAAGTAGTCACTCTCGTGTGAGACTAGACTGCCAATGACAGGGAGGTCGAGGTTCGAATTCTGGTCGGCTGCACTGAGGGTGGCTTTTCCAAAGTGATGTTTCAACCTTCCTCGTCCCTCATTAGCGTAATTAATACATATGCTTATAACCTGAACAGGTAGTAAGACACGGGGCTTAAAAATAATAGGTTTGATCACACGGTTATAGAGTAGCAGATACTTTTGAAGCCAGGGTTAGCTCATTCGGAGAACCTAGATTCCGTGACAGATAGCGGTTTCCCGATCCTCTCTCCAATAAAATTATTATTCTTTGACTCACCTCCAACTTAAGCCCCTGGGTTGGATAAATATGGATATGCTTTAACTCACCTCCAACTTAAGCCCCTGGGTTGGATAAATATGGATAGTGCTCTAGTACGCATTAACTTTTATGTTAGTTTATTAGTTACTAACCATGCTTTGGGATGTAGTAGGTGTCTTAAATAGCAAATTCGAAGAAAGTTAGCATGGCCATTTAGACTTTATAAAATTGCACAGACGAATGGCGTGCCGAAATCATGGGCACTTAAAATTGTATTTTCATCATACTCTAGTCTAGATATATATTTTTTATAGATGACTACTTTGTGGCTATAAGAAAGTAAAAAGTTTCAAACTTTTTTTACAATAAATAAGTGAAAGTTTTATGTGGGCTTTTTTCTCAGTAAAGTATTATTTTTCTGACCGAAATTATTATAAGGGTTGGCAAACTCTTGGAAGTCTATAAATTTAATTTTGACTTTCTAAATATATATTACCAAGTGTAGTGTAAATATAAAACATTGTATTTAATATATTCGACATATTATTTTTCTTGCAAAAAGGGCGTTGTTTTTCATGAGCTGACCAACCGCGTACGAGAAAATCTGGTTCTAATCTCGGTCGAACCCGAATTGAGTCCATGCGGTGCTAAGGCCCCGCGTGCACATGCAATTTTTAGTCGGCCAACTGATAGCTCCGCGCGCACATGCAACAAAAAGTTGTCCAACTAAACCTTTTTCCACCAGTCATGCCATGGACTTGATAGAAACAGCTTGTGTATGTGCACTCGTAATCCCTCAAAGAAAATTGAAACGTAAGAAACAGTACTGGTTACATCCATTATCAAGTCAACGATGACTCAAATGTAAATTCAACAAGTTTTATAATGATTGGCGTGGTTATCCAAATACATTTTTCAACTACTATAGGATGAGTATAAGCAGTTTTGATGAACTTTTGTTCCTCTTAGGGCATTCAATAACCTATCAGAACACCAAATAGAGTGTATCCATTACGTTAAGGTAACAAAAAGCTCACATTTGTTATAATTTAATTTATTTATGAGATAAAATTTGTTTTACAAGAACATTTCTTGACAAAGTAGAAATTCTAGGGTTCTTTTATAAATTGAATATTTCTGAATGAGATGAGAGCTCATCGGAGAAACAACGGTTTTCCGATTCACGACTTGGAGTATTGGATCATGATTGGAGCTCATAGCATTATAAAGTATTTGAGATGAGGACTGTAAATAATGAGAAGGTAAACTTCGCGAGAAGTAGTAACTATTACTTGCAAAGGGGGTCTGGCTATTCAAATGATGCACTAGAAAGGGGTAGCGTTTCTAAATGTGTTAAACTTGTAGATGGTTGTCCATTTTCAATTCGTCTCATCACTCTTAGAAACTCCACTTTGGCTTCAAATCTTGGATCTGCATTTAACTTTTTAAATGAAGGCACAAAAGACAGGAAAAATTATTTGTCCTTACCAAGTTCCTCTGACCTTTTATCCTGCAATATATTTAATAATGATTCATCATAGTATAATGGTTTTTTTATCGACTCACGATAAGATGTGCGCGTTCGATATTGGAATTTCCTTCTTCATCATCTATGTAGTAATTTTAGTTCTCTTCTGCCTCTCCTCGAATAGAGCTAATATTACTTACTGTCTCGCTGTCTTTGATAGTTGGCAGCAGAAACAACAATTGATCAAAATAAACGTCCTTTCTACGTTTTGTGGCGGCTTGTCCTAATTTAACCTTTTTTTGTTCATTCAATTCTCGCTTAAAGCATGTTCTTAGGTTTCGCCGCCGTTGTTGGATTTATCTACCTGTAACATACAATACATAAATAAATTAGTTTATATAAATTAGACATGGTATTCAGAATTCATTCTGACTAACTTCTATGAAGCAGTGGTGTACCCGGGGGAGACGCAAATAATTTAATATTTTTTATGGAGATAGTCCTCAGTACCCCCTTTGAGTTTTAAAAATCCTTATTTTGCTAACTACCCCCTCGAACTCCCACCTCTCCTCCAAAATTCAATTCCTTAATGGTTTTTCACTCTCTATCTTCACGCAAATATGGGTGCACTTCCTCTACATTACACCTACCTTATCCCTAACCCAATAATGTAATTAATACATAGGTGTATAACCCGAGCAGGCAGTAATACGTGCTGCTAAAAAAATAGCTGTACGGTTAAATTTAAAAAACTTTTAAAGTTTATTCTATTTTATTTGCAGGTATATGGCTACTGGTAATTGTTTTCAATCTATGTATTATGAATACCTCATTGGTCTTACTATTATACGTGCAATTGTCAGATATACTTGACATAAACTGTAGATATACCTAAAACCAACATACATGGTGGATACAAAGGAAACTACTTGGCTCCAAATAGCTGATGTATATGCCACAAGGACAAATTTCCCTAATTGCCTGGGCGTGGTAGATAGTAAACATATCAAAGTAAAGAAGTCATCTCACAGCGGTTCATTGTTCTATAACTACAAGAATTACTTTTTAGTAATACTTAAGGCTTTGGTAGATACATATTATTGCTTCACTTGGACTTATGTTGGATCATATGGAATTACCAGTGATTCTTACAATAGGAGTGCACATGCCATTTTGTTTTTTAGTAGCCAAAGCGTTTAGTTTATCAAAACAAATATTGTGCCCTTATCCTAGAAGAAACTTAACTTATGTGAAGAGGATTTTAAATTACAGGCTTACAAGGGCTCGGAGAGTGTTAGAATGTGTCTTCGGATTATTAGCAAACAAATGGAGGATATTTCCTAGACCATTTGACATGAATCCCGAGTTTTGTGACACCATAATCAAAGCTTGTTGCTTCCTACAAAATTATGTGTGCAAGAAAGATGGATTTAACTATAAATATACTCTATACATGCCCGCTGCAAAGCATAAATCCGATAAATGTTCCAAATATTGTTTGTGCATTTAACTTTGTTAAATAATATTTAAAATATTTATATTTACCCAAACACTTATTTTTACTCTGGTTTTTATACAGCAATGATAAAACTCTTGTGACCCAAAATCACTTTTCAATACGTTCTCTCTCATTTTTGTATTCGCTAAAATGTAATAAAATCGAAACATTCATTAAAATGTATTGAAATCATTATTAAACCGTGATTTGTAAATTTGACCAATTAATTAAATCACGAAAATATTATAAAATCAATAAGACATTTCACATTGTTATTAGTAGTTGCGTATTACAATATGTAAGAAGAGCAAATTTGTTTGTATCGCATTTTCCATCAACCTTTATTGGTTAGGCTAGGAATGCTTATTGTTTCTTAAATATAGTCACATTAAGAATAAATAATCACAAGATTAATGATTTTACATAGGCTTACCTTTTATTCTATCTTGAGTCGTTCATTCTAATTAGAAATCATGATTTCACACACTTCATTCCATAGTTTTTCTTTCACATTTCTATCAGAATATTCTTTTTTTGACTTATTAAATAAACCCAGTCTACTTTCGGTTGTACAAATAAATTTGTCAATCCAATCCTGGTTGGCGTCTATTTCTCTTGATTAAGATAATAGCAAACTATTCACTGAAATACAAATTTTCATCACCGTAGACTAAACTGAGAGAGGAGAAGAGTAAAGTCGGACGACATTTCATTGCAGAGTCGTTGAAATCTGTAGGTTACATTAAGTTTGACCAACTTCAGAGCTGCAGAGGTTTTGTAGCACTACCTGTGTGGACATCTGTGGCTGAAATATTTGAACTGTTGTCTGCATACCATTGTATAATAGTGAAGGAAACTTTCGGGTATATCTTTCTCTCTTATACTTATACAAAGCAAAGTGATATTTTGGCATCTTTCATTAGATTGATTGAATATATTAAATATATCAATGTGTGATTAGTTAAATGAAATAAATTTGTAGTAAATGCTTTTAAGAGCATAATGAAGTTCGAAACTGGTGAGTTTTTCTTTAAATAAGTTGATGTAGGCTAATATTTACGACGATTTTTTAAGGCTTATATATCGTACCAGAATCCTATCCTATAGTAGTGTTTAGGTAGGATAAAAAACCTTCCAGAAGGGAATATCTACTTTTTTGTAAATGGCCGTTGATCCTACCAAAATACTAATATAAGATAGTATTCTGGTACAGGTTTGGTATTCTTACTAAAATAAGGATTTATTAGATCGTATTTCCTACAAGCCTATAACCTAAATTATCGTTTGAACATAGACATATACACACAGTACGTCATTCAAACAAACGTAATATAGTTTTTAGCTAATTTGTTTCATTATATTTATCGAACTTTACATATAATATGGTTTCTGAAATAATATACAACTTAAAGTCAACTTTTTAAAAGAAAAAAGATTGTAATTTAACTATACCTTCTACAAGCATGTAACCTAAGTGATCGTTTGAACGAATGATAACTAAACAAAGTATGTCATTTAAACAAATGTATCAAGTTTTAAGATACCTTATTCATTATATTTATCGAACTTTCAATATAATATGGTTTCTGAAACCAAATTGCAAGCTAATAGCCAACTTTAAACATAAGTGTAGTATTGGCAGGCTGTAAACATCATGGATGATAACTACATATTTAAATATATTAAATATTGCATTTGTATTTGTACAGTATTACCTGTAAAACTGAATTGTATATCTTTTAATGTAAATTATTCTTCAAGCAAGTATGGCATAATACTTTACTATTTCCAAATAATACTTTTATTCATTGGATACATGTTTTCGCATAATAACATTGAAAGAAACCGTTAAATCTCCCACACACACACACACAATGTAGCAGACGGTAAACTCGAGCGTCACCCTTTGGACCTTGGCAATTGCTATGTTTATGCCCAGCCAGTATAATTTAGAGATAACTGGTAGCAAGAGACACAATTATTTAATCTACCGACTTGGTTTGATTATAGTTGCATGTGCACTCGCTTGCATATAAGTTTGGTTCTCAATATGCAACTGAATAGTTGGCAGACTCAAAATTGCATGTGCGCGTGGTCTAAATCCAAGGATTACAGGCGATTTGGAGCTCACTACCAGAGTAGTTTCATACGCTTGCGTTGAAGCGCTTGTTAAGAGGGGGGGGGGGCGGAAACCTTAAACCTTAATGTATTTAGGATGGTGAAACCTCCCTTTAAATACGCCCGCATGAGCGTAGGAAAGTGAGGTATAAATCACTCTCACTACATCCGACCTGATTCAAACCCCGATCTCCCAGTCATCTGCAGTCCATTCTATTGCGAGAGTGACCAGCCGATCATCGAAGCGGGTTTTTTAGTATGTTACTTAAGCTCATTAACTAAGTGGTCCCTCATTAAAGGCGGGAATCAATTATAGATGTGTAGGTGGATTATTTTCACCTCCATTCTTATTTCCATCCCCCCTTCAATCTTTTCATGAAATTTCTTCGTATAGTTTTCTTCCCACGCTGAATTTGTCTGCTCTTAACGGTGGATTACGATAAGCTCCTCCATATAAATGTTAATTGGAGGGGTATTCGTCTTATTGGTTTTCCAGAGTGATTTGCATGCTGGCTACCTCTGGGTATTACGTCGTCTCGTCGCCTTGTACCTTTCCTCCTTTTATTTCCACGAGACTATCAGCCGGATGCCTCCCCTTTCTTGATAAATTACCGTGAAAGGTTTTCTCTCGTCTCTTACAAATTAAGTCAGTTAAATCGATCAGTTTGTAATCTGTATGCTACCAATTAGTTTGTAATATACACGTTAAATATCAACAATAATAGTAATTTATAGTGAGATAAATTATAAAAATATAATTTTAAATGGCTTTTCTTTCATATAGAGGGAATTCCAACTAAGTATTTAGATATACGAGCTTTCTCCCCCGTGTCCCTTTTGACTGTTGTTGGTCGGCACAAGATTGAAATATATATATATGGAAATGGCTGTATTTATATTCTCTTCTCAATGCCACTCATGGCCCTTGGATTAGGAAAAACGACTTAAGTACCTATATGAAGATGCTAGAGAATTTCATGGCCGAGCAATATAATCCTCCAGAGACAGATCTCAGCAGATTGTCGTCAAAATTGATTTGCACCATGATACTTTAGCTTAGGAAGGAGTGGAGAATGTCTTCATCGCGTAATATTGATCACTAAGAAGCGACTTTCAAGGAAGTTCTATTTTTGATTCTCTTCTACAACCTTGACAACTGGCACTTACTAACTATCAGGCTGTGTCTCTCAAACAATAAGGCTATTGCCCTTTGTTGTATCAAGAGTTGATACAACTTAAAATTTCTTTAACACCAAACACCTTTGTTATCACTTGTCAAATGGAGAAAACTTATCTCTTTGGTAAAATGTAACTCAATGCCTTTGTGTATGTCCTATTTTCCACTTTGAAAACTATTATTTTTTATTTTGAGGCTGTTATTTTTAATTTTGAAGTATTAAACATTCACTTTCTCAACCGGCTGATTATATCAGTACACAAGAATTGATATAGGCGAGAACGAAAGGGCCTACCAATTTTACCGCTAAAGGTACTTTCAAATATCTTCCAAGGTTCCTTTGCATGCCACAATCGACATTGGACCGTTGGCTTTACGTCCCATCCAAAGGAAAATCCGACGGGGTTTTAACCCTCGAACATCGGGTCCTGGGCCTCTAATTTTGAAACGTGCGAGTAGCTATTTGCTAACGTATTTCTCTCATCTTGCACACAATCTCGCAAACCACTAATTTTGAAACTTTTCACTGCGAAAACTGACGTCACACGATCGAATAGCGAGCGGATTCTACTCACCAGCCTAACACCGTGAGAGACAAGCCTTGTCTGTCGAATAGGCAGTAAAATAACAAAATTGATGCCATCCCCCTCTTCGGTTGCAGCTTTCTGAGAGTGATTATGTTGAAATAAACCTAACACTATACAAAATAGGTTTACAGAATTTTTACTTTATTTAGTACCGCGTCTTACTACCCGTTCGGGTTATACGCTTTTAAGTACTAATTACTTTAATGGATTAGGAATTGGGAAGGTTGAATTAGAGGAAGTGAATCCGCATTTGCTTGGAGGGAGAGTGGAAAACCATTTTAGGGAAAACCACCCCCACTTCACCCGACCGAAATTCGAACCTCGATCTCCCCGTCCTCAGCAGTCGAACTTCAACACAAGCGCGTTAGCCAACTACGCCACCGAGACGGGTAGGTTTACAGAAGAAGAAAAAAGATTGCTTTGTACACTTTATGTAATCCTTATTTTAAAATATTTGTTTGGTTGAAAACATAATTATATATTCTAAATTTTTTTTTAATTTCCTTAATCGTCAATTTGATTGAGTCGGTAGATTGACCGTCTCATAATCTAAAGTTCGCGTGTTCAAATCCTGGCATATCTAATTATTATTATTTTTAATTTATCAGACTTTAAACTTTAATTTTAAATGATCTTATTAGTAAGCATATAATTTGTTTTAAATATTGTTTATAGACGTATACAAGATATTTGAGCCTACGTAGACTAACATAATAGTCCTTAAAAATAATTTAAAAAGGTAGTAAACTAAAATCGCTAGGCCTACACTAATTTAGAAATTTTGTATGTAAGTGATAATTTAAAAATTAAATTAATGGGTTTTATGACATAAAATTGTACACATTTTAAAATAAGGCTAAGCGAGCTAATTATTATTCGCATAGTAAAAATCTTTAGGGCATATCTAGTTTTTAAAAATAGTTGTGAAAATTAAATAATATATTACTGAATTCTAATTACTAAAACGTGATTTAAATCCATACAAAGAATAAAAATTGTAACCGTGATGGGATGGAACTCGTGAAAACCTGAGTTTGGGCCAAGCGCCACCAAGTGTGCTAAAGTGGATAGTGCTTGAGACAACGGTTTTACTATTAGTGATATAACTTGAGAAAATGTTGAGACAACAAACTTAGATGCAAACAACTGGAAGATGGTTTCCTAATAAAACGAAACAAATTGTTTTACATGATTCACCCAATACAGTAATAGTGTTTACTTTCAGTTACGTATCTTGTATAGTGGTGTGTTGTGGCATATCATCGCCTCAATTCTTTGGCACGTCATGGTTTTACAGTGTTGTCGGATTGAAAACTCAGTCGCAAGCGAAACAACACTACACCAACTCGCACGACAGTAGAGCCCTTTCAAAATTAGCTCTGTTACAGTACAGCCTGCGATTTGCGAGTTCATGAGTTGCGAGCATTTTCGCAAGTTTCAAAATTATGGGTCCTGATGCGAGTACTTTACCCCAAGACTACTGAGGCTGACTTTGATAACCATTAGAGAACAATAATAGTATCTCAATTTCACCGACGCCGAGGCCAAGACCACTCTTTCCTTGCACTGCATCAGCATTGTACTACCCGTGCAGCCTATTCACAATTGTGGTGGTGAGTAGGGTAGAGTTTAGAGGAGATATACTCGCCTTTGCATGGAGTAGGGAATTGTATTTCTAAGAAAAACCCTCGGTACTTTTGTCATGAATTCTAACCTCAGCCAAAATCAGAATAGATTAGACTAACAACTTCGTGGGCGTGCCCACTGATGTGTTTAAAGTAACTTGCAAGGAAAATTGGCAAAAAGACAACAAAGCAAATGAAACGATGGAAGCACTTTTTTTTTCCGCGTTCCGGTTTCTTCTTTTCTCTGAAAGAGAATGGTCGTGCATTTTATTGAACCATCATAACCTTAAAATGCCGCTCTTTTATATCATATAGGTTACGTCACTTAACCTTTCTAATCTTGTTTCATCATAATCGTCCTGTCTTCTTGGATTAAAATGTATGTCACTAGTGCCCAGTTATGTATGGGGATGGACATTTTCCATCGGTGGCGGCTTTAGATCTACTAAGTAGTTGAAAGGGCTGACTGAGTTGGTGGAGGCAGCATCTAGAGCTAATCAATAAGCTGATTTGGGTACGAGGGGAGGGAGGTGAAAGTTGAAAGAAAGTATCTGGGCAACCTTAAAATTATTTTAGTGGTCTTATTGATGATATACTAAAAACAAAATCCAAACACCTAATGACGTTTCTTATAGGGGCCCTACACGATCGGCAGACTGTCAGTCCGCATCAGTATTTACAACGAGACCGTACATGGTCAGCCTTCGCGTCATTATTTCTATCAGTCTCAGCTCCTGCTTGCAACGCGCAACAATATGGATTATAGTAAATAGGCGTGGGCAGTCTATGTTTGCTACTGAGACTGAAGGAAATACTGACAAGTACGCACACACGGTCAGTATTACTGACAGTCTTTCCCACCACTTTCAAGACTGATGGACTGAGATTGATGTGATCAGAAAATTTGAATCACATTAGTATCTTAATCAGTCCTTCCATCAGTACTGCCCCTTTACGACCAGTTAAAGACTGTCAGTGTTACTTACTACTTTATTAATACTGACAGTCTGACTGATCATGTAGGGGCCCTGTTAAAGATTAGATTCTTTTGATAAAAAATTGTAGAACATTGAATCCCAGGGGACATATTCGCTAAATCTTTGCTTATCGTTATTTAAACTAGTTCGAAAATGACAGCTAGGCACGGGAATCGAATCCAGGACATGTGGCTTAGCTTGCCAATACTTTACTACTGAGCTATCCAGGATTCGTCCCGTGTTCAGGGTCATTCTTCACTCATAGCTTGGCTGGGTCTGTGATGGACGCGTGGGATTCGTCAGCTGCAGATGAGCGACCAAGTGTGTTGCGAGCTATCAGATACCAGAGCCATCTGCTACCAGGGAGGGCTGCTATGCTGCCAAGTATACCATACAAGATTGTAATTAAAGCTAAATTACAATGAATATCAACACACATTTTAAATCAATTGAAATGGGGTCCTCCCCAACATGGGTAGTGCCGTAATTACAATGATTGTCAACCTATGTGTTGATATTCATTTGTTTATGGTATTGAAGTATTAACATCTGGCCTACATAAGACCCGGCGTTAGTGACACATTCAAACACAAAGCGCTGTAGTCAATAACGTGAGTGTGAGAGGAGAACTTGAATACCGTTATTGCTTTATTGTAATCCATTGCATAATGTTTCTCTATTAACCTCCTTAGGGGAAATAAAACTTAAGTGTAAACTTAAAAATTTTGGCTATCTATATTGCATTCGTTCCATTTAAATATACTTTTTTTTGTTTTGGTTTTCGGAATAAAGAAATTGAAAATTATTTTTCCAAAACGGAAATACAGGAACAAATTAAAGGAACATTTTCCAACCCACATTTCCAGCTATGTCACCAAATTTTAAGAAATGAATATAAACCATTGACCCCTATCTCTCTTCCTAATCACATGCCGGTTCATAAGTACTCTTACCGACACCTTAGCGCCAAGTTATACTGCACCATCAGTATCCTTTATGGTCATCTGGTCAAAGCTCCTTGCTATAGATTCAGAGTTTCTGGGTTCGATCCCCGGCACTTTCATATTTTTCTGTGAAGCAGGGAGCAGGAACGGGGTCAACTCAGCCTCGCGAGCACACAATAAGTGGCGCTACTTGAATAAAGTAGTGGCTCCGGTCAATAGAAATTAGATTAACGGCCGAAGGATTCATTATGTTAACAACATTACACTATCAGCAAATGTTAAAACTATCATCGCTAACAGACGGTGGCTGCTCGGTCGGTATAGCTTGGGCTGATGCCAAACACTTTAGTTTAGTTTAGTTTAGTTTATTCGTTAATGAGACATATTATATACATTTTCAAGGATAAAGATAATACAAATACCAACATTAAAGTTATAAAATGTATTATGTATTAGTATTAATCAAAAGTGTTAATAAACGCTTATAATAATAATAATAATTCCCTATTGATAACTGTATAACTGGATTTTACCTAACTAATTGAAAGAACAATAGGTTATATTAAGACTTAAGTTGTTTGTTTCGTGGTTGTGGCAAAAAGAGAGATTATAATGCGTGAATATATCACATTTAAAAAAACTATATTCACAATTTTATCTACTTATAACGGGCCACCATATATTATAAAATAAATAAATGTTTTTTATTACCTTGATAAAGGGCTATACAGAATATTAGTTTAAAAATAAAACGTTTTTATTTTTTAAACACGTGCGCATGAACACAACTGAACACGGTTTGTGTGACGTCATCAATTGCCCTCATTTCGTCTAGTTCATTATCCTTATTTATATATAAAAGACACGCTCTTAAAAGCTCTCGTTTGCCTAAAGCATTTATAAGTTAACCGCAGACTTCTCTTGCACAATAAAGAAACATCAAAATAGTTATGTTCATAAGTTCGTGTTTCATTCATATAAAAACGCTTATAAGAAAATATTTATTAAAAACTTTTTTTTGTGTGAAAGTTTTGACTTCCAAAAGTAACAGCAGCTCAACAATTTGCCTTAAAGATCTTATGGTTTTGGCGAATGGATAGGCCTACGTGAAAGTAGATCTGGTAACTTTTGCAAGCTGTTAGCTACCACCACTCTAATGCCCGATAGATTGTAGTATGGAGAGGCGTAGAGGGTCAGGGCTCTACCCCCTTCCCCCCTCTCTCTCTCTCTCGCTCGGTGGAGGAAAAAGAAATCAATGTTTCCAACATACACAGAGCTGCCTACTGCAGTTATAGAATGGTAATACCCCACCCCGCCCTTTATATCCCTGGCAATAAAACAGGCCTAGACCACACACACACACACACACACACACTACGTCACGATAAGGCTAAAAATAAAAAAGACACGTAAATAGATAGGCCTATGTAAGATGGTAAAGTTTTCAAAATTAAAAAACAATGAAAAATTTCACACATATTTTAATGAAAAAAATGCAATCTAATTATTCTAAGTTTAAAAGCATACACTTCACTTTGATATTATAGCTAAAGTATATACGAATACATCCACTTTCGCAGAGATTTAATGATCTGAAAATACTCTCGTAAAATCTGGAAAATTTATCAAAAATACATAAGCGTAGTTAGAAAATAGCGTTTAATACAAACGGGTATTAAGACGTGGTGCTAAAAATAACTCTTAAGATGGTTGCTTTTTTTGCCTCCCTCTCCTTCCCGTCCTAAAAAAATCGAAAAAAAAACTAGACGAGTGAAGGTGTGGGGTCCATTGGTAGCATAATACCGTGCCTCAGGCTCAAGCTCATAAGTTAAAAAAAAATTGAAAATAAAATGTATATATTAAAGTTTAATGTACACGTTCGCCGAAAATTGAGAGAAGAATCTTCTTGAATGTCGCAGCAATTCTCACGTTAAGGACCGGCTACAAGAGTCCGCACCGGCGTAGACGAATCGTCGAGAGAGCATTGCTCCTCACTTTTGCGGTGCGGTGCAGATCGTGTAGCCACCTACAACCGGAAATAAATGTTCGGGAGCTTCCGAACTTTGTTTTCATGCTAACCCCTAAGCACTGTAGAAATGGGCGATACCAGTGATTTCAGTGATTGGCAGTCGCTGTGTCAGTACTTGTAAGCCTAGGCATTTCTTTCACAGCCGTTGCACGTGTGACGCTGTAGTCATTGTTTCCAACATTACGTACAAGATAGAAAATATTATATATAACAACTTATTGAACAACAAACATTCTTCTTCTTTATTAGCTAACTTAAAACTTTAGTCTTCGTAATTAATAGCGATGCGGTGCAGGCCGGCTGCGTGTAGCCGGTCCTTTAGCGGAAATGTATTTACTATTTAGGCCCATGATTTGCAACACAAGATAGAAACAGATGATTACCGACATATTTTATGTTTTACTGGATAAACGGATATTTAGAGTTAATATCAAAATGGTTGTTTTCAAATTAGTTTACCGCCTCTTGAATTGATATTTAAAAAAAGAACAATGGATGCGTTTTCTATTTAACGGCTTATTTAAAATCATTCCAACAGTTGATGCAACTGTCTGCTAGAATGTTGCTTTGGAGGCGCACTGATTGAGTCTCCTAGTTTTGAAATTTGGCCAGTTTTGAGCAGCTGGTGGGCTTAGACGTCTTTCCCATATGACCATTATTTTAGAGGTTTGCCTAGCAGGTAGTAAGACACTTGACTCTTTAACACATGCACTTACAGTGTTAGAGATATTAACACACCAAACCAGGCATGTAAAACTTGCGGCCCGATCCATGATTCTGTACGGCTCGTGGACCTTATAATGAACCAACATAAGATGCGGCCCGATTTATATTTTTATAAACGTTGTAATGTTAAACCATTTAGGATCATGGAATTTGGAAATTGGCCACAATTTTGTAAAACCCAGCAAGCGAGGTTGGTATGCCCAATTATTATTTCTTACTCACAAGAGATTAATTATATTTAAAAAAATTGTTCATTTGTGCGGCAGATATGTGCACTATTTTGTAGCACTTGTGTGTTAAAACAATTTGTTGAGCTCTCTAATATGAAAGTCTTGGGCTGTAGATACGCACAACACAAACCGTTTGAACTTAGTCTGGATGAGTAGGGAGGAGGAAGGTAAAATGTATAGGAAATAAACCCGCACTTACGTGCATGGGGAGTGGAAAAAACTTAATAAAACACTAATCGTGGGCGGGAATCGAACCCCAACCTCAATGTCAACTGCAAAACTCAGAAGACGAGTGTGACGCGTTTGTACGTGTTCCCGCCGTTGCAGGTAGAACAATCCTGACACGGACAAAATTCTACATATTAGTTCTAAATTGATCTCGTCACTGAATAAAAACAATTTTAGGAAATGCGGGTGTAGTTGGGTTTTTTACTTACTAATAGGAACCGAGAACAATCGATAATGTGTTAGTAGGTGATTTAAAGAATTTCCCTTCAATTTGATACAACGAATTTATTTAAGATTTCCCCATCTAAGATAAGTCACGTTGTAAAAGTCTTATTGTAGACTCGCATAAACAATAAATAACTACGCAGGTGGTATATTTTTTAAATTTGCATATTAGTTCAAAAGATACATAGATATGAACATTAAAAAAAATATTATTTTATTTAAACCAAGAAACACATCAAAACGATGACCTGGCTACATTATACAGCTATGAGCTATTGATGCTTTAACATTTAATAGGTTTTTTTTAAAAGGGAGGACTTGCATGGGTGGCAACTTATCCGAGATAATATTACTGCTAAAAAAATGAATGACTAAATTCCATTTTTTTTAAATCAACGCATATAAAAAAAGATCCGTGGAATAAACTACACGCTCACACGTAATGTATAGAGGCGAGGGCGGAATGGTTGATAAGAGTAATGTAGGTCAGTTTAGCGTGTCCCATGGAGTAATGTCACATATTAGTACTCAAGGTGAGGGTTAGCATGAGCCAAGAGATATTTTTGTTAGCTAATATGTTGTAATATTGATATAGTATTCAAATAAAATACGATACATTTAAATATATTTGAAAATATCGAACTAGTAGTTTTATGAACAGTAGACCTTGCTCTCTCCTTTCAAAAAAATGCTGAGTTTATTATGTTTAGAATTATCTCATGTTCTCATTGTCACTAGTCTTAGATTTCAAGTTGAAATACCTCGCATAATCTTCTCTTGATGATCAAGTTAGACAGAAAACAAATTAATACTATATTCAATAGTAAGACTTACATTATATTCATATAAATAACTGTTGCTCATTTGGTTTTAGAAGTAAATATCACCATTGATTTAAAAAAAACTATATGTAATGTGTCGTTTGGCCCATATTCACAGAATGTTCCTGACAAATTTAATTGAAATTGGTCTACACGTTTGAAAGTAATCGCGAAACAGACGTTTACGAAAGTTAAACAGGACCTAACATAGCTCAGTCAGTTATCAATATAATAGTGTATTTAAAAAAATATGGATAGAACCGTTCACTTTTGGGGAAAGTTCATAGGTATTTAGTTCACTGAAATGAGCAGTTCATTTTCTAGTTAAATAGTTCGCGAATTACCTCTTATAGTTCATTCGTTCGCGAAATTCATCGTTCGCGACCAATAGAAATACGGCCTGTAGTTAAGTCGTTTGCGACTGACCTACATATTTCAGTTCAGTCCTCCACCAGTTCGGGAACTATCGCGTATTATAAGTTATTATACCCCTCTCACATCACTAGTTGCATAGTAAAGGTCTGTCGTTAGGGGAACGTTTTTAAAGTTTTAAGTGTGATCACGAATCAAATCTAGAACTTTTTTTTTACTTTTATATGCTTTAAAACAAAACAAAAAATACTTAAATAAAACAATCATATTTGATCAGAAAAATAATACTTTAAATTCAAATTAGATAAGTTATAACATCACCAGCTGTTCGAGCAATAAGAGTTTTATGGAGTGCAGCGAGAGTATTTGCCTCTATTAGTTTATATCTTAAAGATCACCCGTGCCAGTGAAATGTTGGGAACCGCCTCCTTCGGAAATCCGAACGCTCCGTATGCAGTGAACGCAGTACACTAAAAATCAGATGCGTGTGGGTGCGGTCCGTCTGATGCGGGATAGTGGACGCTTCCCTTAAAGTTTGACTTTAGTGTGCACCATTTCAAATGCGAGGTGATAAAAGTCCACGTCGTGACTTACGGCTTTTTCACAATGCGAGAGGACGCTGATGTGCATGTTCCAGTGAGTTTTGGGCAGCACTGTGAAAGTTCTTGTGCGATTTCCAGATATTTACACCCGACATCCCCTATCGCTTTGGAGCGCTTGCGTAATCACTTCACTTAACAGGATTATTTGCACCGTCCCTCCTTTGCGCGTTAATTGCTCCCGTCTCATTAATCCTAAAGGGTAACGTTTGAATTTCTGACGCGTCACGTCGTCGATTTAGACTCGGAGGAAGAGAATTGATGGGAAAATTGATATAACGACGCTTGACTCTGGTCTGCCTCATTATGAAGGCTGTAATTATCTCTTGTGGAATGATCAAAAGCAACTATAGTGTATCATAGATTATAGTATAATAGTGAGCATTAACTATTTTGTTCGCGCATCAATTTTTTACGTAAGATGCTAGTTCCCAAATTCAATCACTGTGTTCATAACATTGATTTAGGCTCTCTATCAAGTAAATAATGTAGACTTAACTGATGTATTTCCAAAATGAAGCAAATATTATGCTTTTTGTGGTGCAATTTTTTATATATATATATAATTGAAGGGGCTTGGGTAAAAACATGATGACCCTTATTTTATGCAAAAATTTGTTAGTGATTTCTGGTTACCTCTTCTTATCGTTGAAAAATTTGGCCGGTACTGGGATTTAATTTTTTTAGCGCTGTAAAATAATGTTGTTAAATGTTTCAAATAAACTATAAAATTCACTTAGCTATAAATTAATTACAAGAACAAAGTAAGATAATTATCCTATTTTAACACGTCACTATTGATAATCATTATATTTTTCATACAAATCAGTACATTATAGTCTTTATGTTTCTTTTTAAAAAAGGAATAGAGCTAGCATTTTTTATTTGTACTTAGTGCACACAAACGTCTTTAATGCTAATCTAGTTGTTACATTACTCTCTCCAAACCAACAGCATTTGTTTGAATTGTTTTTTATATTTATGAACCCAAATATGGTTTTATTATATCTATACATCTATACCAGCTCTTATAGTTATCATCTGTTTCCAGCCTGTGGCTGGGTTAGTTTAGTAAAATGCCCCCATCTTCCTCTATCCCTCCGCGATTCTTCTTCCTTTAATTGATTCAATTATTCTCCTCTAACTTGAATATTCTGTTATCTGCTCCTCCCATATATTTCTTGGTTTCCCCTGCGGTCTTTTTTCCACATACTTCATTTCCAACATTTTCTTCGGCTTCCTCTCATTTTTCATCCTCACTACATGCCCATACCATCTCGGTCTTGCTTCCTTTACTATCTCATGTACTCAAACTCTTCCCCGGATAACTTCATTCCTAATCTTGTTTCTCCGTGTGACAGTTAATATGCTCCTCACAAATTTCATTCCCATGACCTCCACTTTCCTTGTCTCTCTTGTATTCATTGTCCATGTTTCTGATGCATATGTGACAATGGGTACAAAGCACGCCCTGTACAACACTTCCTTACACTTCAAAGGCACTTTTATTCTTCATAGCAGGTATCCTAAACATCTATAGAACAGCTCTCCCTGCTGCCCTATCCTCATTACATCCTCTCGACTTCCACCCTTCGCCTCAATCACGCTTCCAAGATATTTTACTTTCTGCACTTTTCTCAGCACTACTGCATCTAATTGTATAGCTTTACCAGGCCTTATTCTCTTCATTGTGATTACTATCACTTCACACTTTGCCTTGCTAAATTTCATTCCACACTCTTTCACTTCCTCATTCTATTCTTGTAGTTGCTTCTCTACTTCTTCCTTCTCCCCCCATAATGAAGTCAAGTCACCATCACACAACATGGCTTTAACTCTTTCCTCCCTGAGTTTTCCTGCTTCTTTGTTCATAAACATTTCCATTTCCATTACAAATAGTAATGGTGGAAGAGCACTGCCCTGCTTCACTCAATTTTTTATTTGGAACCACTCTGTCCTCCCACTCTCCGTCTTAGCACAACTCCTGTTATCCTCATTCTATCTTTTCACTTTCGTTACATCTTCTTTTTCCACTTCAGCCTCCCCCGTCGTTTTCCAAACTTGATTTATAACCACGTTATCACATGCCTTCTCCACACCCACAAATAGGCCTTACCACTTCCAAGTCTTTCCCAAATCCATACCTTCTTTTCATCAGCTGTCGTTAGGCAATGATCAAGTCTATTGTAGACCTATGTTCCCTAAATTCGTGCTCTTCCTCTCTCCATATTCCATTCATTTTATTTTTTATTCTCTTTTCCAGTATCATCTTCTATATTTTTATACAGTGGCACATCAGCTTATCTCCCTTAAATATTTACACCTCTTCCGCTCTCCTTTCTTGAAAATAATCATAACTCAATTTGTCTAATCTTACGGTACCTCGTTCTCCTTCGAAATCACTCTCGGCACCCTGTTTAACCGTTGTATACCTGCTTCACCTGCAGCTCTGATCATTTCCACAGTAAGTTCGTCCGCACCTGGTGCTTTTATAATAATTAATACTATCTGTAGCCTCGAGTTATTGTCTGGTATATGGCTATGTATTTCCAAACCATTGTCTGGCGTAGGAGTATATTTATCTCCAAACCCATGTCGGTTACAGTGATATATTTATCTCCAAACCAGTGTCTGGCCTAGAAGTATATTTATCTCCAAACCAGTGCATGGTCAAGTAGTATAGTTATCGCCAAACCAATGTTGAGTATAGTGTTATATTCAAACCAACCTCTGTTCGAATCTGGGCAAACCCTGATAGAGCCTATCAAGGTTTTTGTATTACTATTACTATTGTTATTATCCACTAAAAACAGAGTTACTTGTGACAACCTTGGAGAACATGCGGACAAGCATAGGAACGTCACCTATATTTATCTAGTTTGAAAAGCCATTCTTAATGCAGGTTGAACGAGAGACTGAACCCGGCCTTTTAAATACCTTTTACTTTCTCTCGACACCTCGCAGAGAAAGTATTGTGATCATCAAAAAAATCGAGCTCAAGATTTTGATATATTGTTGACGTTGCTATCGCAATTATGTCTGTACCTTTAGCTAGGGCTGGAACTATTTTACCGATTGGGCTGTTCACAAGGTGCAACCTCTTCACCACCCCCATAGGGTTTTTTGGAATTAGACATCTAACCTTAAATTTAAGGTTGGCTTACTGAAGGCCAAAAAGAGAAAAAATTGATTTTCGTGAAATTTGCTCTAACGATTTTGATTAAATTTTATATCTATGCACTACTTATTATTATAAATAAAATGGAAATCCTAATTTTCTCGTGAAATTCACTTTTAGGGTACTTGACATGAAGAAAATTCCAATTTTCATCATTTCTTTGCGAATATTTGAAATACGAAATAACTTTCATTGAAATTTATAGTACTATTAAAGATCAAAATATTTTATTTAACATATATTTTTATAAAATCAATGGCTTCTGAGATATAAGCATGTATATAAATATATATTGTATTTACTTTTTAATTCAGGTCTTTGAAAATGAATTTGATTCTTATGCTCTTTGGTGGGCAAAGATGTTTCTCTTTTCTCAATTCTTTTTTGTAACAGTGTTCCTAGTTCCTAATGCCATAGAGTAACAGTGTACGTTATTCCATTTATGATCTTTGGCTTAGTTTCTCTACAACATTGTATATACACATTATTATTATTATTATTATTATTATTATTATTATTATTATTATTATTAGCACCGCGTCTTACTACCCGTTCGGGTTATACGCACTTACGCTAATGTGTAATGGTACGGTGACTGTGAGATGAAATGGAGGACCTACAGTTTAACGTGGAATCCGAACCACGGTGGAGGCCTGGCATTCCCCACATTTACAAGATGTCTTGTCAGAGGTGAAGGAAGGGTTTGGTAATCAGATAAATCTGTGCTGGGACCGAGAACTGAACCCCGGCCGCCAGCACAGAAGCCTGACACCTTACCCCTAGACCGCCAGGTCACCTATTTATTATTATTATTATCACCGTGTCTTACTACCCGTTCGGTTTTGTGATTAATACACGTCTTTTCAGGGGTGAAGGAAGGGTTTGGCAATCAGATAAATTTGTGCCGGGACCGAAGATTGAGCCCCGGACCCCCAGCACAAAAGTTTGACACCTTGCCCCTAGACCACCAGGTCACCCTATTGACAAATTATTTCGTTTCGCAAATTTTAGGAGTTTTTTTTTTAAATAAATGTCTATTTTAAAATAAAAGCGAGAGAAAGTCTGTGCGGTGCACTCACTGTACCATTTATTTTCTCCCGTTCACATTAATTGGTTAGGAATAAGGATAGTATAATTTTAGAGGAAGTGTATCCTTGTTAGCGTGGAAGAAGAGTGGAAAACCATTTGAGTGTAAGTACGTCAGAACCAAGTTTCTAACCCCAACCTTCCCGTTGCTCGTTACCATTATAATAAGTACCCGGTTTAAAAACTTAACGAACCTAGGTCAACATTAATGACACATTGCTCTGTGACAGAAGCTCATTCTTATGATACGCAAATAAGGTTACTAGACCTGGTACCGCACTTGGAGTAATCTACTAAATTCCAAATAATCGAGTGGGTGTCCCTTCCCAGCC